>CM036535.1:29541467-29836467 GCA_020745685.1 Tautogolabrus adspersus
TATGGCCTCTGTCAGACTTCTGACAGCTCCACAGAGACTTACAGAAAGCTGAGATTAATGAGGTCCAGACAGCTGAGATAAAAACACGGTTAATTGCCAGAGATACTTTGACAGAAGGCCCCTACAGTTAAAGGTTACAATTCTTTTTTCTTACAGTTTTGGCTGTGACTAGAAACTAGGGACATTTTTTTGGCAGGCCAGAGAAGGAATTACCAGCGACAGCTGTTAAAGTGAGAGAAATGTCATCGCACCTTTAGTGTCATCAGAGTTTCTCTCTTGACAACGTTTCTGACAATAAATTGTAATAAATTTGTTCAGCATACTGGCTTTGACATTTCTTCAGCTTTCAGGACTTGCATTATATTTTACAACAGATTGTGCTCATTCAATCAAACAGTCTGATGTTCAAAGCTTTTATTTTAGAAGTATCAGTAAATCATGAACAATACAAGTGGTCAAGGTCCAAACTAAGGTGCTGCATCTTTTGCAAACTTTACGTGTAACCTAAGGTGAACCGAGTCATGTAATAGTTCATGTGTTTTCATTGTGATGAGGGAAATGGACGTTTGAAATTATAGAAAAAACTATACCTGCTATTCTAAAGGTACAATCCACTGGGCTTAGCTTTCTGAAATTAGACTTCTATTCGTTTTAATTGTATTATTTTTCTGATGGATTGATGAAAAGTCTCTTGATGCTTTCGTTGGGGCCATGGCTCACTTTCCCCAAAGGCAGCCCTTGCAGATAGTGATCATGCTCTTTCCATTGAATATTAGTTATAACTCCAGATGTGTTTCTGTTTTTTGAATCCATAACTTCTGGTGACACTGCAGGAGATTTAGAGTTTTGTATGAATAATTTGATGTTTGTGTGTTGGACTACTGAAAGTAAAGAAAATGTCCCCTCAGTAACATTAAAGTGAAAGTTTTAAGAACAGCAGCAGTGAAGTCTTAGGCACAATTAAAGGTAACACATCACTATTTAAACCGGTTAAAAGACAGAATAAAAGGGATTTAAGTAAAACAAACACACAGGTCTTATCAGACATATGGAGCTCACAGCTTGACATTGAACTGTTAGTACTTTCTGCAGATTTAACTCTGTGTTTGTTCGGCTACTAAAATATAAAGTAAGGAGTCAAATAGAGGAGCTGGAGGAACAAAAACAATCTGCAAATGCTTACAGAGGCTAACACCTTTAAGCACTTTAGTTTCTTAACTCCACATGGTCAAAGTACCATTCAAGCATGTGATGTGTAAAATCACATCAGCTTTAGGCCTACAGGGCAAAGAGAAGTGTGTCCAAAGAGGCCAGACGGTCGTACTTACTCCTATTAGGACAACTTGATGCAGTTATTCTGGGTCATCACAGCAAATGACTACGTGTTACCAAAATGACATGCCATTACGCCCTGTTGAGGGCGAGCAATTCACACAGTTTACTGAATCAGAGAAAGGATGGAGAGGCATCTCAGATAGACGACAAGCTCCTTTTATGAACTACTGATGAATGAAGGTGTAGTCTGGCACATTTTTCCTTTTTATGAATTCAATTTGACCTGTTTTTAAATCCAGCTTTTAACTACCAGTGACAGGAAATTAGTCATGATACCACCCAGACTGAATAAACATGACAAGCGCAAAATGGGAGGTCTGAGACGATGACAAGGTTCAAATATTAAAAGCATCTGGCAGGCGTTTGAGTAACTCACTGACAGATTTATCGGTGAGAGGAAGAGTCACTGCAGATAAGGCTGTGAGTGACAAAAGCTTGAGCCGTTCTTGAGAGCAGCTCAGCATCATGACTCTCCTCTAAAGGGACGTTCCACTAATACGTGAAGGTTCAGAGCACACGTCAACAACAACACAACACGTGTGAATACCAAAGGTCCTGAAACTATCAAGATCAAATCATTCTGTTGACGGTTAAAGAAGTATTTGATTAAAACAAATATACCTAACAGCATGCTTGTTTTAAAGGATAGGCATTTTATTGAGATATTCAGGTACTTTAAGGGCTTTAAATCACAGAGTACCTGAGCACACTTAATTGTATTACTTATTACTAGAAATGACTTTATCATTATAAAGAACTGGAACTTTTCAAAAGAAGACCTTGGTTTAAAATGCCATTTTACTGTGAAGTTTATGGACAAAAGCACTTCTGAGGTGATGAGCGCTTACGTACCTGTCCTATGTTTCTGCTGTTTTCTTCTTGTGCTTTTTTGATGCTTAATCCTCACACTTGATATTTTTTTGGTTACACAGCAAGTTTAACTTTACAGCGCCTGGATAGGAAATTTACTTAGGTGTGTATTTATGTGCCGACCTCCACCTCAGTGGCAAGGAAGTGTGGACAACAGGAACACGAGGAATACAAAGGAGAAATCCTTCCCTGCATCTTATCCCATCTCTCCCTATCCCTTTTCTCTTAACGAACATGACTTTTTACCTGCTGTCTTGTAAAGCGCCTCAAGATAACACTTGTTATGAATTAGCGCTATACAAACAATGATTGATTGATTGATTGATGTGCATCAACTAGCCGACCAAATGGTTAAACGATGTCACCTCGTTATCCGCGCACCAGAATGACTAGTTGGTAAAACAAAATTATTGATAGATTTATTATATCTTAGCCCATAATGCAGGTCAAAGGATATGCTCAAACTGTAACACAGCCACTAGTCAGGCCATTAACCACAGACTGGCTGAAGCTCCGAGTAATGGGCCTGCTCTCCCTGCTCTACTACCCGGATGTAAACAAGCGTAGTTATTTTGACCCAGAAAACAGATACAAAAGGCTGTCAGGTTAAACTGGCATATCGACCACATAGCGATGCATAACTACATAAAGCACAAGCAGGTGGACAACACTGGTGGTGCTAACACTGCTATTACAACGGCAAACCAAAATATTTCTATTACGCCTGCCAGTCACAAAACAGTGAGTGGTTCATAATGGAAAAAATATATATTTTTATGTAGAATCCAATAAAAACGCCTAATAACAAATGCCTAATAAAGGCAATTAAGGCTTATAATTGAAATGCTGATCTTAAAATACCTTCAGATTTAGTAAGGAAAAGTCTGTAGGTAACCTCTCAGTCTTGAACACCCTGCAGTTTGGGTTTAAATTCCTGGTTACACATGCCTACAGGCTCTGGGATTTGTTCGTTCCCAAGGAAGGAAATACTGACAACAGTGAGCTTGTGTTTTGGTAAGAACATGCAGATCTTTTCTTGACCCTCACTCTCAAATCAGTTTTCCATCTGGCTTGGACAGAAACAGAGACAGGGGGGTCTGAAAAGAGGCTCACGTTTATACAGACGTCAGCCTTTCAGAAGGTCCACTGCCCTGCACCATTTCCAAAGAAGACATACGGTTCCTCTGTTCAGTTTGTGCAGAGACAATAAACTAGAGAAGCAGTCACATCACATGTGGATCCAATACACTACATTAAATATCTGAAAATAAACTCCTCCATTAAGAACTGACTGAACTGATTTTTTTTAAGTAAAATTTACTGTATTAAGAATGTTGGAAAGAAGAAATTACTTTGTTAAAGTATTCTCAAATGTGTGACAGAGCAGAAATTCAACACAGCCTGGTTGGTCCCTGTATTTGAGTTGTATAATACAGACATGAAAAGTTTTTATAGAGTAATAAGTGCTCTTGTATAGTACCTCTCCAATGTCTCACTGCACGAATAGTGGCTGCTGAACTACATCCTGTGGTTTGTGTTGTACAAACTCCATAGTAACGGTAAAAGCAGAAGAAAAAAACATGGCTTCAGACATAAAAGCAGGAGGTAGAGTACTGGCTGAATAATATCCCCAGAGCTCCAATTTTCATATTGACCTCAGTGTCCTGTGTGTGCTTAACTTTCACTGTTGAGAACTCTTTAACAGGCACACATGGGCCTGTAAAATCAAGTTGCACTGCATGAAAAAGGAAACAGAAATTCAAACTGTGGACTCTGCTTCAGTGAGTTAACGTCATGGAGAAGTGAAGGAGGGAGCAGGAGAAAAATCATCTGAGGTGAAGTCTGTTCATCATCATTCATTTTCGAAAAGAAGGATGTTGAACAGCCTTTTCACTATATTCCAGTGCAATGAATTTCAGCCTGCATGGCACTCAGGAGGAAATAATTCAACCCAGTGAGTGTGCGTGCATGTCCACTTGCATTGTGTTTTGGTGGATGACCTTAGCAGTGTCTTCCAGGAGAGCTCCTGGCTCTGCCCTAAGAAAATCTCAGCTATCATATTGTTATCAGTCTGTCTGTAATTTGCTATGAGGGAGATCTGTTTACACTTCAGTATGAGTAGAGGACTTCTGCTACACACACACAAACGCATGCACGCACACACACATAACCTTAATCAGTCTGGAACAGAGCAGGAGCCGCTCAGCCCTGTGGGTCCTTCAGGACCACGTGTGTGTACACAAACCAACTAGTCCATCCCCCGCTCCACTGAAACGTCCCTACCTTGTTCCACAGCTAAACTTTCTCCTCTGCTGTCTGGCAGGCTGTAAAGTGAATTGGGCCATTGTAAATGTACTGTAAAATAACTTCTCTTTCCAGTCTTTAGAAAAAAAATCTTCTTTCCTCAACAACCACATTATGTTTCTGAGGAAGAAAATGTGCGGAAAGAAGGGTTTAAATCAAGGGCATCCCTTTTTTTCCACAGGAAAGGTTGAGGGAGAAAGTCCACTCACGTTCATCATGACACACAGGCACATACGTTTACTTAAATTACATAATGAACAGGGACAAGCACAACAAATCCAAAATAATCTGAACAAGAAAGATTAAAATAATACCGTAGACAACTAAATAAAAAGAGTCATTTAACATCCTCACATACAAATCAAAAAATGTGATTTCCGTTGCTTAAAATGACTGTGTACATAAGTACATGTACACTCATTTTACACTCATTTTCAGGTGAAACTAATTTCAGCTGAGCAACCCTGAAGCTCTTTGATAAATGAAAATCAAAATCAAGAGAAAGGACAAAGAAGTCTGGTGATATAATGAAGAATTGAAATTAGTTTATCCACATCAAGGCAAAAGCAGAAACTGTTCTACTTTCATTTTCATACTGACTGTAAAACAGACACTCAGGAAAGAACAGAATCACCCACTTCACTGCTTTTCTTCTCACAAAAGTGTTCTCTCTTTTCAGAATCTTGTCGCTAACTGTTTAAAAACTTTCTGTCATACATTTCTGTGTTGAAAAGTAAAGTGTAAAGGGTTAAATGAAATGAGTTTTTAGGATTAAACACACTTTTAAGTGAGTGGGGTGGGGAATAGGACATATTCAGGAATCGTACGTTGACGCCAAAGTGGTGTCTCCAATCTATAATAACTCATTGATAACAGCTAGTGGCTACAGTATGAGAAGTGTCATCTTTGTTTGTTATTTATGTGGAAGCAGGTTTAACTCGCTGCTCAGCAAGCAGACAAATTGCTTTTCTCAGATACAGCTTTGAAAATGCTGTAATTCATGGCAGTGTTTGTCCATCCTGTCAATTCAGAGACAGCTGGGTTATGATTCATGGCCTCCTTTAAAAACCCTCCCTCTGACCCTTACACCAGTACTGCAATTCTTAGTGAGGTGAGGCTGTTGTTAAGGTTGCCCTTGTTGATATAAATTATGTGGCTAGAAAAAAAAATGTCTTTCAGTTGAACGCAACACAGAATATGACAGCAAGAGCCGGCCCGGGGCATAGGCAGTACAGGCAAATGTACTTATGCCCCCTTATGACGGCTGTTCATAAGGGGGCGCTAATGAGTGAGGAAGAAGAGTTGAATATAATATGAAGAAAAAGAAGGAAATAGTTGTTTGATAGTTGACTGTTGACACTGATTATGTTCAACTCTCCATTCAATGAAATTTCTGTAATTATTTTGAGAATGTATACGTGTGTGTATACACGCTGCCAACTCAATAAAAAATTGTTCACAAAAAGAAAAAGAAGGAAAGTGTGTTCATCCATAACTTAATATTATTTAATCGAATATCATTTTCATGCTAGTATTTAGTAATAATACAAAAGAAGTCAGGAAAACACAACTACATTACCTATTCAAAAAGGCCATATTTTTAATTCATATTTAACAAACATTGTTTTTTATTTTGAAATAAAGAAAATCTGTAAAACTTAAAGCTGTCAGACGGTTTTCTGGTGTTCGGTGGTGGAATTGGCTGCAACACAAGGGGAACCAGCTGAAATCTTGCCTCGGGCACCAATTAGGTTATCTCCTTAACGAAGGATTATAGGGTCACTGTTGAATAAGACTGTATTCATTTTAGCCCGGTGTACTTTAATATCTTACATTTGGTGGAATAATACCTGTGCAGGACCTGAGGAGGTGATCCCCCCAAACGAATCATTACAAATAAAGACTTCAAGTTTAGACTTTAAAATACTGAATCTTGACTCACCATTGAGGAAAAGTTCTTCTTGCATTGCTTGTCTGGCTGCAGGAGAGAAACAGCGTTTTTTCAGCCACTCTGCATCGAACACGCTGGTGTGCTGGTCGGGCCAAACAATGGACACCTGTGGAGATACAAAAAGCTGATTGGTTCCATGAGCCACATGTTTTAGACTATTTTCAGGATTTCCTAAATGCTGGGTTTGAGCATCTAATATTCTCTTTAGCCAGGCGCATAAATAAAATCATTGTTGTGCTATATGGAGCAGATTTTACCCCAATAGGGCATCCGGCAAATCTTGGTACAGGAAACATAAAACAATACAGGAAATGTACTGCATGCAATTTTTTTATCAACAAAAGAAAATGAGAAGCAGTAGCTTGGCAGCCTGGTCACTACAAAGAGATCTGTTTACAGCAGTGTCAAATTCAGAGGAAGAATCATCTGAAGGACGCAGCTCATGAAGGTGGCTTCTTTAAAGGACTTCAAATGTCACACTGAACTTGTGCTTCTGCCAGAATTAGATGGTCTAACCTCACTGTACCTCATAGTTTATCACCAGGCTGATGGCCTCAAACTGTCAGCAGGATACAAATGGTATCCATAATCAAGTCTGACTATACCCAATATTAATTTTAGTTGGGTTGTTTCACTATAACAAATGATAAATGATGAATAAAAAAACATGAAGTCAAAAAAGTAAGATATCAAACATAACTACAGCTTTACGAATACTCCATGTCAGCCAATGTTATTGCGTTGATAAGAGCCTATCACAGATCTATCAGCAATTGCAAATTATTGCCGTAATTTAGAACTGCAGTTATACGATACAGAACATGTAGTGCAGAACACAATTCTTGGGTTGAGAGAGAAATCGTGTCATCACATAATTTGTCCACTATAATATGCTCTGACTTCATTGTTACCAATAAGCTCAGCATGTCTGCAACAAATGCTGGTCCGTACTACGATCCAGCTAACTGAATACATATGTGTTGTCATATCAGTGTATACTAAACAAAGAAAAGTCTTTTTTAATCTCAGCTCAAAAATACAGTATTTCAGCAGCCATATCGGCACACACCAGTTATTTTCCACCTCTTAAATCTACTTTTGCTTCAAAAACCCACCAGAATTTCAAATAGGACAAATCAATGGGCCACCTGTTCGCCTGGCAACAGAAATATTCATTGCCACCATTCAATGTTTTTGTAAAACTTTGTGGAAACACAACTGTCTGGACCTTCAGTAAGGGAGTTTTTATACCTTTGGCTCGTTTGCTTTGTGCCTATTCAGATCCAGAAAGTGATACACAACCAACTTTTCCCACTGCATAGGTAAACAAATGTCATGTGTACTAGTCGCACTTTGCAAGGTGGGACACCTGCAAGACACTTGTTAGCTATTAACCGTCCAACAAAATGAATCGTGGGCTGACTTGCAGAAGGAGTAAGGTCTAAAATATCCCTCATCGGCACATGAGCATGTTTGTCAAATGTTGGACACCACTTACAAAATTATAGGGGGGGACTTTTAATGCTCTGCAGGTGTTACGTTGTAATGTGTGACCCTGTTAACTGGTGACTTTGAGCCGAATGCCTCTGAGGTAGTTGAAAATAAAAGTCTTTGCAAATGTTTCTTTGTTAAGTTTGTGTTAAATACATATCTGTTGAGTTTTTTATACATTTTGATAAATAATAATGAAAAAAAACAACTCTGGCTGTTATCATGCAGCTGAAGGTCACCAGTTAACATGGTCACTCTTTAAACCGTGACACCTGTTAGCAGTGTCGGCAGTATATAAAGTGATGAGAAGGACAATCCCACTTGTTCTACGTGCTGGATATGAATTGGCTGAACTCTATTGGAAGCAAGCCGAGACCACCTCCTCCAGGCAACCTCGGCTCGCTTGTTTTGTTTCGCATCAGAGTACGGTTTTCTTGTTCATATATATCCAAACAAACCGAGCCAAGGAGGAAACGCCCCCTTTTTTCGGTACAGGTTCTCCAAATTATCAAGGTGTGAAAAAACCCTAAGTTAATTTTGAACAAATGTTGTATGCAGTGTAAACATTAATTCAAAATTTTCATAGATGTAGGAAAATGATTTAAACATTCATCCTTTTGTCTCTATTGAAAACATCCTTACTGAGTGTTTATTATTAACGCCTACCTTGTTGTCATTTGTGACCTCCACAACATCAACTCCTGTGTGGATATCCAGATCAGCCAGTAACAGTTTCCGTGCCTGAGCAGACTCCAGGGTACACATTGGACACTGGCAGTTGTCCCTCAGCCAGGTGAAGGGGTACAGACTTTGGCCTCCATCCTCCCACTCTACCTCCATCAGCCTCTCCTCATCCAGAGCCCGGACATGCCTCACTGAGTGATGAGTAAGAGGGAGGGAGGCAGAGGCGGAGGCAGACCCCAGGGTCTGATGCCCACGAAGTTGCACTTGAGTTAGACTAGAGGATAGTGGACCGGCAGTTTTTCCTGTCCTACAACAAACCCTCAGAGCGTGGCAGGCCATGACAGATGTGCTCCTCTGCAGAGCAGGCCGGGCAAAACGTGAAAATATATTCATCCACATTTCTGTATGCTCTTCTTCAGGCGACTATGTCTCCAGATCAGAAGGGGCTACCAACTCTGCAATGAATAGGACAAGGAAGCAGCAGAATTAAGAAAACTGGAAGAAGAAGAACCATGCTTGTTCGCCTTTCATGAGTGCTTATGGATAAATGAAAAATTGTTTCTGCAATAGCTGCTCAGATAGACATCTAGAGTTCATTTGACACCTACTAAAAAAGTACACATGTTTGCCAGTATACAACCTAACTACTAACACTAACCCTACACATCTAAAAATTCATATATACCTAAACACTGTTATGGTAAGTCAACTTGACCCAAAAGTAGAAAAAGAGAGTTGTTTGCCGTATTAAAGTGTTCTCTAAGCCTAAATTCATTGCTCACATACCTTGTTTTATTTATTATACCATATTTTCCTCAATTCATTTTATTTATACAGTTCAAAATGTCCTTCTTGATTGACTTGTGGTCTAAAAACCAACACCCGAGGGCTGTTTACTGAGCTGCTTCCCTGCCTATAACATAAGAAGCCTGGGAAAAACGAAAACTAGGAAGGCCACCTGTCTTGTTCTGTTTCACTGAATGTCAAAATCCTAAAGATATTCAGTTTAATTTAATTTTAGATTGATAAAAATGTCACATTTGAGAACCTAAAATTGTCAGTTGTTAGGATTTTTTGCTAAGTTAATCGATTGTTCGACTGACAGAAAATCATTAATAAATGAAGCACTCCTTTATTCCATCAATGTGAACTGGTTATTTTGTTGATTTAATTGTCAGTCTTGCTTTTCTTGATGCTCTGAGATAAGGGTTAACAATGAAAACATGAACTTTCTTCCTCTTTATTTCAAGGTGGATGCTTGTTTGTTTAGGTGTTAGCTAATCTCTTTGCAAACCTTGAAAAGTAAGCAAAGCTGTCATCACTATCTGTTTGTTTTTTTAAATTCAAAACTAAAACTGGTTTCTTAAAAATACCATCACAGTTGTTGAAGCTAGCACACACCATGACACACACACACACACACACACACACACACACACACACACACACATCCACACCCACACACACACATCCACACCCACACCCACACACACTTTTATATCAACACACGTTTGTGAGCCAAATGTAAAATAAACATTAAGTGTGTGAACCAGAGCTGTATGCCCTGTTGCTTCGTGTGGTTCACTTCAGTTGAAGATTATGATTCAGCTGAAGTACTCACATATTTAGCCTTTAGCTAGCCTTTAAATAAGAAGCTAACAGTGTGTTAGCTAGCCTGTTAACGTAAACATACCCCCGGTGTGTCGTCTTAACTGGTGACCCTGTTAACTGGTGACTATTAGCCAAATGCGTCAGTGGTTGTCGTGGTTACAACAGATGCTGAAAACGTAGTTTCCTCTAGAAAGCATTTTTGTTAAGTTTTTTAATTAAAGACGTAACTGGAGAGTGTAGTTTCACATCATAATAAATACAAACTAAACAAAAAGTATTTCGACGGGACACTTTCCATCTTTAATGTCTGTCTTAACTAGGACTACCACGGATTTGGCTGATAGTCGCAAATTTATATGGTCACTCGTTCAACCAAAACACCGGCTGCTTCACTGTACATCCTAGTTTCGGTTTCAAAGCTAACAGAAAGGCTAACTATTTTTGCCCCATTTAAACAACCAGTTTCAGTAACTGTTTGCTTTAGAGTTTATGCATCAAAGTGCCATGAAATAAACAGTAAACATTTTCGTGTTTTCTTACAGTACCTGGTATATTTTGCCGACGGTTCCTCTTCCTCACGAGCGCTGCTGTGTTGTCACTGAGAGAAAGTAGGTGAAAGGTTGACCGGGAGGCTGTGCAGATGACATAATCACTCCAAGTGTGTGAACGTTGCCCTACTTTTCTCTCCCGACTGATAACGGAGCATAAGTGGATTGATTTTAATAAACAAAAGAAATGAAATATTGTTGTCCTCACCTGGGAGGAGAATATTTATCTTGTGTTTACTACTCTACTACTCTCTCGGGAGACTGGGGAAGTGTTATGGTTTCAAGTGGGATCTGGGGGCTCTCTTACAGAATGTAATTTAACAATAACAACAATAAGATCCTACAGTAATGCTGACATACAGTGGTGGTTTGACCATTACTAACACCCACATAGCAGAAACATTTGGCCCAGATGTGGGGCAAGTGCTGGCTCATGCTTGAACAGATGCTCACATTGACAATGCAAACATGACCCATGTTACCCCATTAAAGTATTTACCATGTTCACTACAGTTTTACTTTTCAACAAATCCTCTTGCCCTTATTCACACAATCATTAGAATTTATTCTTTGGAGACCTTGAATGTTGGAAGCAAAGTAAATGTTCACACGTCACATTGGATAGGTAAAAGGTGGAATGGGGGAGGATTTCCACCTTAATGACTTGCTAGTTTTTCTTGTATTGAACAACTCAAGAGAGTTGTATGATTGGCCAAGGGAGTTTGTTGTGTTAGTGAGCAACACCATAAACACCATGACACCATAACATTTTTGTTACATTTGGGCATAGTTAAATTTAACATCAAGTGTGAAGCTCATTTTCACAATAACTGAAGGCACATATGTTGTAAATGTTCATGCCACTTCATGGTTACCCCTATTAGAGCCTACATCCAGTATTAGACTCCAAACAGATCACTCTTAATTGTATTGCTATTAGGGCCAGAGGTAAATGTGATGGGATCACCAGAGTCATTAGCATGCATCCTCTGGGGAGCATGAATCAGTAATTGCTGATACATTTTTTGAGGGAAATTGTGGAACAGCTGATGGTTTCGCTAACAAATACTGAGTGTGACTTGTGTTGTAGATATTATATATTATCAGCTCTTTATTTCTGTACTATATTCAGTTTTTTTTCCAAAGCTGCATGCATAGGCTTTTACAGAAATAAGGCTCCTGAACTCCACTAAGGCTTAACCAAGTTGTAAATTCATTTGTAAATCAAATGTCAGCAGATTATCTTGTATTATGAAAATATTGACATTGATGACATTTTTTGTTATTAATCCATCTAAAATTCAAAACATCGTTTCACCTCTTTATATGTAAAGATTTTAAGATTCTTGTCTACACTCAATCGATTATCTTAAGGTTTGGGACTGAAAATTGATGTCAGCACAAAATTTAAGGACACAACTTGGAGATTGTGATCAGCATTTTCAATATTTTCTCAGTGTTTTTGATTTCACAAGGAAACTATAGACGTTTAACAGACCAAAAGGTTGCTCATTAAATCAGGAAACCCGGCTATATTCATAAGAAATAAAAGTTATTAAAGAGTCATACCTCTTTCAGTGTAATGCTTCCTCAGAGAAGATAAACCAGAATCCAGTGTTCAGTACAGTCGTAAGTGTTCTGCCAACACCTGAGTTCAGGTTTATAAGCTTAATTTTGTAAATATTAACCCAAGATCATGCATAGTCACATGACTTTATAACCCCACCCATGAGTTGCAAAGAGTAAGAGATGACTACAACTCAGTCACCTTTGCCACACTTATAAGTGCACACGTGTCAGAAACAACAAAAACACTAACTTGAAATGGACTTGACCCTTTCAGGACGGCAATACTCCTGCACGTAGCTTTTTCAAAATAAAATGATGGTATATTTTTGGTTTATTTATTTTCTTTTGTCCACGCTTACCATGCAATACTATGTATGCATTTTTGTATTACTGCTTAATTTAGAATAAATACATACATTAGTGTTTATTGTAGTATATTGTTCAAATTGTATCTTAGCGTATTTTTTGTGGCACAATAACACGAACAAGAGTGTGAACAAATACAGAGCAGTGATTCATACTAAACATTTGTGGCAGTACACTTATTATTCACATTAATTATTTGTCACACCTTGTTGATTTGACAGAAAAACGGAATATGAACAGAACATGTTCATCATGAATATCTAAATAAACCAAAGGTTGGCCTAAGTCCGAGGTCGTTAGCATCGTGGAACACTAGAACTGATACCACAGACAACAATGCAATAAAAATACAACATATATTTCTTCTCGGTATGATAGTTAAAGCAGAAGTCTCACTTAAGATCTACCATTTAACATCTTCATCTTTTTTTTCCTCAGGATGATGCCAATCATCTGTCCCTTCAAAACTAGAGAACCAGGGGCTTTTTCCTCTCATGGAAACAAACTTTTTAGGCTAAAGGTTTTTTTGCTGTGTTGTCTTTTATGTTGCCGCATTGTGACTGTAATCAGTGGGCTCAAAGTATCGACTGTGACTGTGTAACCACACGCATAACTGTCTCACTGTACTTTGCAGTGTTACATAACCCAACATCAGTTGGCACTTTTCAATTCAGAATGGAGCTATGGATACTTTGGCCTTTTTTTCTTCCATCGCCTCAAAGCCTCTGATTTTTTTCAAGACTTTAAAAGGCTAACCCAAAAAAATGTTGTTTCCGCAGTTTGAAGCAGAAAACAGGAAAAAACAAGTAGTTTGTGATGCCCACCAAACCACAAACCCATCAACACAACTTCCTTATACCTCTCTGGTCCCAGTAAATACCAAGAAGCAGCTTCTTCCTTAATTCAAAGCAACCACAGGGGGGGCTGTGTGTATAATTCACAGCAGACCTCAAAACCTTGTAAAACAAACACAGAGGGGAACTTTGTAATTTGAAAGCACGTGGCAGTACAGTATGAAGGCCTGGTTGTAATGCTACTTGCTGCGCAAAAACCAAGGACCTCCTGGATGCAGCACCATAGGGATTCCCAGCAACAAAAAGGGACTATTTTACCTCATTTTTACAACATTCACTACTTATAAGGACCAATACAAGTGGAAAAGTAAATGATTGTATGGAATTTGCAATTCTTAAACAAATCACTGCCTTTTTTCTAAGGATTTCACACAAATTTGTAGCATTTATTGAATTAAAAACTGTGCCTTTGCAACAACACAGATTTTGAGAAGACACAACACAATCTGCTAATATTTTCACACATATTTATGTTTGACATTGAAGTCCACGAGTGCTGCCTGCAGTCTTATCTGTCAAATTATTATCACCAAATACTGTTTTTCAAAGGTAGACAAGAATAGATAAATGCTGCTCTATTTCAAAGCTTTATACAAACAACGAATACATATCAAAGTGTTCTGTAATCAAGATATTAGCACTCACAGTATTTACTTATTTCTGATAATACACTGTACATTTTACAAGATTATACCGCCTCTGCAAAAGCTGCACAGTAAAGGCCTTGCATGTTAAACCATGTCACAACCTTTAGCACCTCAACAGTGAAGAATTGTGCAAAGTCTGCCAGCCTATAAAGCAAGATAATACAACGGATAGATGTCCATATGTAAACATTATTTGATATTTGTCGAAACATTCATGTGGATGGTCAGAGAAGAGCAACAATAATAGTAACTCATGTTAGGAGCTTTAAACAAAGCTACATGAGGTCCATTATGTCAACTCCTATGCGTATATGAAGGGTTTTTCAAACCTCAGATAGTCAACTCAAGCGCATCATTCACTAGTAAATATGGACGCTGACACATAGCCTGTCCAAAATGTTGAAAATAATTTGTTTCTCAAGTGAAAATGCCAAAATAATCTCCAAGACTCTCTCCTCACTGCTTACATAGGACTGAATGAAGTTTGGAGAACCCTTCATCTGACGACAGTAAACTGTTCTCACTTTTAATTGGCTGACTCATGTTTGAAGCCGTTGTTTTAAACACACACACGCACACAGACACACATAAACCTGTGACTGTTGACAGGTCAATTCAATGCACTGACCACAAAGGACCATAAAACAGGCAGTTTAGTGTAGCCTATCGATTTGCCGCCGAATCATTAATGTTTAACACATGGTGATACTTTAATGATAAAACATGATTACTGTACTTTGGATAAAGACATTTAAATATAGTGATGTAGGCAGTAGGCACCATCTGTGTGCTTAATACTCGAGTAATACAGCGGTCGCTCTGAGTGACAGTTTTGACCCTCAGATGATTGTCTATAGATTTTTTTTATACCTCTTATACTGTGGTAGTTATCTCTTTAATATCTGTGGGTGCTTCACAAATCACTGAACATGACCATTTTATGGCAATACTGGATTTTTATATGGTCTTTTCTGTCGATATGATGAAGTACTTTGATTTTATTTAGTGAGTTAGGTTTGCTGGATCTTTTGTTTCTTACAAAAAGAAAAACTGCATTCCTGTCTGTTTTTTTTATCTATCTACAATATCTCAATGTTTTTACCCCGCCAGAGAAATCATCATCATGTTGTCCTAGAAAACTGCAGATGCTATAAGAGAGGGTATTATCCCAATTCCTCATTCAAAATGGGTAATATTAAATAAAGAGCCAGATCTTTGGAGTAAGAATAGCATCAAAAAGGACTTTGATAAAGAAATTTACTATAAGCATCCAGCATAATCATCTATTTATATCCTCGGGGTGTTACGTAACCTCTCTACGATATTTCTGCAAAGACGGCAATGGGTGAATGGTGCAGTTTGAGTTTCTCTTATGTTTAAATTAAAATTTTCTTGGAATTCAACTTCATTAAGAACATTATAAACCAAATACAATTCAAACACATTTTAACACATGGCGCCCTTATATAACTATAAGATCAAGTTATTAATAAGAAGTACACCATAGTGCCTACTCTGTAAATTTAGGACAATGAACCTTAACATAGGCTTAATACTTTAACATAAGCTGTACACAGTCTTTGTGTACCTTGGACAAATTTCTGTTTTGTCATCTAATAGGCCTATAGGTCAAATATATTACAATCAACCACAACTGTGATTGTTTAATTTTGGTGTGACCTGCAAGTTTCCTGGATGAGGAAAAAAAAAGCAAAGGTGAGAGTGAGACAGAAAAGTGGGAGAGAAAAGTTATTGCTAAAAAAAAAAAAAAGTTTTTCTGTTCTATCTTGTGACCCCAGATCTAATATTTGGACCCACTGGATGGGTCCAGAACCTTAAGTTGCTGCTATGGAGTTAAAGGAGGACATATGATTGTTTTTGTGCTTTAGGTGCATGGTTGAGCTTTGTTTTTGTTTGTTTTTTTAAATCCCTGATATGATTGCTATCATTCTTCACACCTGCCTCTGCCTCATGGTCACACTCCATCATAAGAAAGTTTAAAAAAAAGGTAATAAAAATACTATAATGAGACGTTCAGGGTCCGATACTCATTCAGAATTTCATGTATTCGTTCTTCAGTCTGCTCAGTCTCGTGCCGTGGCTGCGGATGATCAAAGACAGGAGCTCGTGCTTGTCCTTGAGTCCCAGAGAAATGTCCAAGGTGTCTTTCAGGACGTCCCGCGTGTGCACTATCATGTTGAGAAAGTCGTCGTTGAGCCGGTGCTCCTCTTTCAGCTCACTCTCCTGGCTCTGCTTAAATTTCACCTCGAGCTCTAGCAGAGATTTCTCCGAGTTTGTAAATGCCTCACTTATCTGCGCCGTCTCCCTCCGCAGATATTTCCCGTAGCTGTCCTCTCCGTCCAGGTCGTACGAGATGCTTTTCCCGATGCCCTCCAGCACCCTGGCCGAGTCCTCAATCTGCCTCTTAATGATAGTGAAATCATCACGTATGACAGCGTCCTGGTCCTCAGGGAGTCCACACTTCCTTTCATCGGTCATTTTAAAAAGCATTTGGCACTTCTCCGGGTCGTCGTTTTCCTCGTAGTCGCCGTCCGGCACGAAATAATGATGAAAAGTGCCATTGGACATCTCCGGTTGTAACGGTCCGTTGAAAAACGCTCCACACATCGGCAGTGATAACATCCCGACACACAGGAGCAAGTGAAGAAAAGCCATGATGCTCCTAAAAATGAGAAATATCAAAGTTGAAAATGTTTTTTTTTATCAAAAGGTGTCAACCTGGAGGACTATTTTATTCCAACCCGGCGTAGAAACACAAACATTTCGTCCAAACTGCGCAGTTAGTGCAGGCTTTGTTGTATCTCTCCTCAATCCCTTCTTAGTTAACAGATACACTATGTCCACCCGGGTGATTAAAAAAAAGGCTTGAAAATGTCTTTAACAGCCTCACTTGTCTTCCTTTATTCGAGCCTGCCAGCTCCCATCACTGCCGAAGAGCAGGAAAGTGATGTATGAAAGTTTGTTTCAGCGTGGAAAACAGTTGTAGCCTTCACCCGACTTCACTTGGTGCCTCAAACGCAACATCTGGATGTCTCAAGTGCCGCGCTCCGGGTTTTTGGCTAATAATACCTCTCAGCTACTCTCAAATTACAGCCCCTCCGTCACTTTAAAAAGGCTGCATTCAGTCTGGGGCAGGCAACCAGCGGGGCCAGGCCAGGAAGGACTAAAGTTTGTGTTAATTCACAGAACCGTGACAAATTGGCTGAGGTGGTTAAAAGTTAGACTACTGATAAATACACAAATGACCACATATGAAGGCCTACGTACTATAACTTCAAACTCAATAGAAAACGCAGCAGACATGTACCCTAATTAGCCTACTTCTGTTAGGATAAACATTTATATCTGAAGAAGTCTGGCAGAGTGGATTCAAGCCTGTGCAGAAAGCTTTATTATTTTGTATAGTGGTAGGCCTATTTGTTGTTTTACAGCATGATGGACGTTTCATATAGTTTTGCTCCATCGAGAAGATGTTTCTAAGACATGCAATTGTCATTCACATAAAACACAGCTTTCCCAAGGAGAGGGAGGAGAAAGACTTGCACTGGTGATGTAAGAAACTCCAGGATGAAACCTCACCATATAAATTTAAGTTATGACACAAAGAAAAATATAGTTTACAGAATATGGCTATATACAGAAAAAAAAAAGCTGGTGAATAAAAACCCTTATTAAAATTGTGATCCTAAGGTGACGCTGTGGCTTGGCAATAACGACCTTAAATGCAGCTGTGATGATGACATACTGGAGAGAAAACAAAGCTGTATGAAAGTAAATATGAAGTATTTATAACACAATTTATATGATGCAACAATTTGGCGAATGTCAGTCTATTGTTGAACCCTGCTGTTGCTTGGTGCCATTGTTGTCCTGTTGCTCGTAACTGTCTGTGTTTATGTCTGATTTTGTAAAGCGGTTCTATAATTTACTATTTCTGAATTGTTGAACTGTAATTAGGTCTGCTTCTTGTTGCTCATGTCTTTGTTCTGCATTCGTCAGCCTATGTTGTTTAAATTTTAATTGGCTATGTTACATCAGAACTATTGTTTAAAATGTGTTTCATGATTTTATATCGAGTTTGTGCAGCCAACTCTACAGCTGCAGGGACTACTTATAGTCCCCTGGCTGTGTTGGGTCAGATTAAGAGTTTATAAACCCTCGCGGAGCTCCGAGGCTCAGCCAGTGTCAGCTCCCTCGTTGTAGATGGACCACAGCCATATACAACAATGGCATTATATTCTATAGTTTGAAAAGCAATGAGAGTATACTGTGTGTTCTGTATGGAAGCACTAATCAGACATGAATTCATGAATTTCATTTTCCTGTGATAATGAGTAATTTCTGGTTGTTTTTTCTAGAACATGATTTCTTTATTCGATTCCCCAGATTTGCAAAAGCACAAAACAAACGTAGAAATAGTCCTAACTTACCTCATTGGACAATGTCAGTATGGCACGTTATCGTTTGGTCTATCACAGTGATCAGCAGATATTGTTTTTTCACCAGAAAGTTTCCCCATTATCACAAGAAATCGAGAGATGATGAGATAAATTAATCAATTTGAAGGTGAAACCAGCTTTGTTATCCTGACATAACGAGAGAAATAAGTCTTGAGAAAACAACTGGAATGAACTTTTAATCACAGGAAAACCAGCATTGTTATCTCTGGATAAAGACTTTATCTGAGACTGAGAAAAGGAAAGGATATTACTCGTTGTCACAGGAAAATGTTGGCTCCATAGTTTTATCCTTCTGTTCCTCATGTAAACAAGTTGCTAGATCAATACTCAATGCATCATCAGAAGTGCTAAGGGCAACTTTCAAATACTTATTATTTACTTCAGGATTTATATGTTCCGTTCACTTCTTCTTTCCTATATTTTAAAGGCATTCGATGTACTTTTTACTCATTTATCTGTCAGCAATGGTAACTACTCCGCAGAAAGAGTTATGGACAAAACATTCAAGCTCTCATGCAAACACCCAACAGCACACGTTATAAACCAGTTAGCTATGAAGGCATGAATATATTAATTATTGGGATATTAAAAGTGTCATTATAACTATGGGAGGAGTCATCCATGGTGCTGAGTACCATTAAAGGACATTTTAGTACATATTGCTGTCAATGCTTCTGTGTATGCTAACATAATATTTTCCGATGTAGGATGTGACATTTGTGTAAAATGTATTTATCACAAGGTTTCTAATACTTAAATAAATCAATAAATGAGTCAATCAAGTGTATTTGTCACTTCAAATCGTGTAAGTTACAATTGCAGAGTAATTTCTTTCACCCCTGCCTTACAGTGGTTCAAAAGTGCAGTAGGCTGCGACGATTAATTACTCTTAGAAATAACTGCTCTTTAAGTAGAGCTCACCCTCATTTTAAACCACTTATCCCTGCACGTTATGCCTGCCAGCTGCTGCAACCTACCTAACACTAACATTTAACTTGGATTTAAAAGGCTTTAATTGCTTTTTCATCTCCAATTGATCTTCTTCTTATTTAACATGATGACACTGTAAAAGTCATTATCTTATTCCAGGAATAATGTTGTAAACCATATGTCTGGCTTGTGTGTTTGGCAGCACACACACACAAACATGCTCACTGGGCTTCCTTTAGGATAGTAACCACCTGTTTTTAAGCCGGCTGCTGGCATCAAATGACAAGTCCAGTTTAGTTCAAAGGAAACACAAGCGAGGGTCATCTGTTCAGAGCTGAGAGCCTTCTTAAAGCTTGGACTTGTAATTTGTCTACATAACTATACTACACTGATTACTACTGTACTTTCTGGTTCTTGTGAAATATCTTCCAGTGTGGAAACAGTGTGCCAGCAGTGTTTAACGTGGAAGACACATTTTGTTACGCTGATCCAAGAAATACCATTCAAGTGAAATGATAGTGATTTTTTTTCCAGTAAGCTTTTAGCAGCTGTTGTCATGACAGTAATCCCGTGAGGAATTTTTTTTTGAGATCACAAGATCTAACATGCTATGAGTGATCTAATTAGCTAAACCCACAATTCCACTCAACGTTTGCATATGTTTCCAGTTGGAAAAAGCAGACGTAACACCGTCTTTTACCTCACAGCAATCCTGCTCTCATTTTTCCACCGCACGTGGGATTATTCCAGGCTGAGACGTGCATATAAGATTTTATCCACAGTACCTTTAAAATGATATGATTTATTGTTATTATTTAAATCCATTTGGTTTTTAATCATGCAACTATCACCACACCAAAAAGCATCTTTTGCAGCCCTCAGAATTGACAGGAGTTTAATAATGTATCCTCTTTTTTTAATTAAAGTTGATGGATCATTATTCTGTTTTGAGTTAATGTGTCTGTATTTTTTCTCTTCTCTTAAATCTGTATAAAAACACAAAAAGACATCTATCATATACATTTCTTTTTGAGAATTCATTTACCTTATTTTTTGGAATTGCATTATAAAAACGAGTGTACTGCTTAAAATAAAAATGTCTACAAAGAGGTTTGTATCTGGGGACGCCAGTAGCATAGTGGTTAATACGTGCGTCCCATGTAAGGAGGCTGTAGTCTTCCAAGGGGGTGTCCCGGGGTCGAATCTGACCTGTGGCTTTTTGCCCACATGTCATTCCCCACTCTCTCTCTCTCCCTGATTTCTGACTCTATAGACTGTCCTATCTCTAAATAAGGGAATAAAAAGCCAGAAAATAAACTTTTTAAAAAGAGGTTTGTATCTCTAATCATATTTACTCTAACACTCTTCAGATACACAAACAGAAAGGGAGTGAGTATGTTACATAAGCCTTACATAAACCAGGATCTGCAGAGTGCATCAGTCAGATTTACGACATGGAAAAATGCCTCACAGACCATTATGGTCTGAATCTCACCTCAAAAATAACAGTGAAAAACCAAAAGGACATAATTTTACAACTGCCACCAAGTCTCAGGTTCTCCCTCTCACAGCCTCCAACTGAAACAAGATGCATCGGCATGTGTTCAACTCTGCTTTTATTACAGACCTGCACTGCTAACCCCACTAAAAAAAGAGGAACAGACTCCCAGAGAGTGTAGTGGCAGCCTGGAGAAGCAGACCTATACAGCTGTCCTGTGACATTTCTCTGCAGAGGGAATCTCAATGTGGTGTCAGACAAACAGAGAAAATGGAAAATGAAGTCATGCTATGGCTTTAGGGTGTGTTGCTCTGTTTTGATTTGAAGTCTTTTGTGGCACATTTATATTTACGCTAAATCATTTTGAAGAGGGGGAGGACTCCACCTACTCACATAGGACAGTGTCGTTAAAATAAAACCCAGCGAGGAGATGAACTCCCTCTTTTTCCTTAAAGTTGGAACACAAAAAACAAACATTTGCTCTGTGAGCTGCTTGGGCATAGATCTGTAGCTTCTCAGTGGGGATATTGGATAAAATATGAGGTTAACAGTACACACCAACATTTAATGGCCTCATTTGTGTTCAATTGCCTCCAACTTTGAGATCAATTGACCAGGTTAGGATTAGATTCCAGTTCTGCAAACATTTGCTTCCAAAAACTGATTTTTCCTCTAAATGATTCAGCCATCAGACACAAAAAGGCGCCTCAATGGACCGCATAAAAGAGATGATTTATTTTGCATTTTTGGGGCCAGCTGAGCCTGACTCCTGCACTGAACTGTGTGATGTTATTGGAAACCTCGTTACTGGATTCACTTTTCTAAGGCAGGTGTTGTTTGTCACAAAGTAGAACACAAAGGCAGAGAGGGTCAAATGAAAGTGAGGCGTAGTCGGTTTTGTTTGATTTGAATGGAAGTCAGTGAAGGCAAACATGTTCAAATAGAGGCAGGAATGTGGTTACAATGGAGAGAGAGACAAACTAAACAAGCACGTATAACAGGAAAAGATAATGAAAGAACAATGGTACTAAACTGCTAATTTAAGCCATGATATATGAACAACATAGGTTAATAGCTGTTTCCATTTTTTTCATGACATGAAGAGGATAGGACACAGATAAACATGTAAAAATAACTATCAAGCCACACCAATACATGTCACACTTAAAACTATGTTTCTACATAATATGACTTTGAAATAATCAGATTGTACTTGTGTCCTAATGAAAGGATAAGCGCTCAGTGAAGACATCCCTCAACCCATTTATGCCCCTATGCCCTACTTATAAGTTACATAACCTGCCCTATGGCCCTTAGTTGCCTCCTTCAACAGACCCAGGCTGTGTAGATCGAGCTCCAGGTAGTGACGATGCAGATACTACAGTGAGCTCCATTCTCCCAGAGTCACCCCCCTCCATACTAGCTCTCACCACTCATCATACCCATACATAGAACTTCTATATCTTACCTATCATACCGCATTGTCAACTTCAACAGACCCAAGCTCCATTGATGCGTGCTCCAGGTAGTGACAACACTGACCTACTGTACCCTATCACATCATGGCCCCTTCTGGCCCCAACAACTCAACTGGTATACTGATGGGGAGCATTCACCGGCATTTCGTCCGATTAGTCCCAGGACACCTGAGGAAGACCGTGCGGTGATGTTAACTTGGCAGTTTTGTTGGCTTCTGGAGTTGTAGATCTGACTTGAGGGGTCATTTACATGAATTATATGTTATTTTCAAGCTGACACTACTGTGTCACAAACAAGGAAAAAACACAACTAAATCAGTGTTAACAAGCTACCACTTTATAAAAAAGATGTTTCCCTTTGGCAAACATCTGCTTTGGGCTCTTGTACCCACAAGAGAGACAATAATTGGTCCTCGTTCGCTGTGCAACACACAGCTCAGTTAACAACAGCTGAAAAAATATATTGAGATACATTGTTCTGGTTTAAAACCAAGATAATAAAATGTATTCCATATTAATCAATGAAAACAGCTAGAAGCAAACATGGTTTAACTCATTCTTTTACAATTAGTTTTAAAAGTAACCCCCATCAATCTGTACTAAGAAGATGTTTATGTGTGACTCAGTCATTATAAATAATACAAACTCAAAGATGCCGATGATCATTTTTACAATGGTTCACGTAAAAAAAAAATGGAAGTCAGAGAGCTGCAGTTTTGGCAAAAGACAAAACATACAGAAGGAATTCATTATTATCACAGTTTTCTTTGAACATATGAGAGCTATGTCATAAATATTTTGGTATAACATATGATAACTTATAGCCAGACCCAGGATAGTTTGTATAAATCTGTCAAACGCTGCTACAGAGTTTTTCCACACTCCGTCTCACTGAAGACATAACTGAAAATATCCAGTGAAAACGGTTTTGGCTCCACTTCTTACAACATTGCTTACTTTGAACCCTTATGTCACACTTGGCTTCAATTTAAATCCAGACACCACACTTTTTAACACTCTCACAAAGCCCTCTAGCAGTCTACTGTTGAACCAAGAGCCAGAAAAAATGATGACCCAGCATTCCCAGCGACTGCAGGATGTATGGTGGCAGTGACATCATACTTTTAAGAGTCTGTTTGTGCAGCAAGGCAGACCCTGTAAAATGTTAGAGAAAGAGAAAGCCTGTTTCATTATCAGTTGTTCCTCCTAGTCAGCGAATGTATTGTGTTCCCTGACAGATTTTGGTCCAAGGAGGATTAAGATAGTGCAGCAGGGAGACAGCCAGAGCAGAAGATGCATGGTCTTGTCTGAGGTGACTCAAACTCTGTATCTGTAAAGCCAAAAGTCCTTTGTATCTGTAAAGTCGGCTCTGCTATCATTTATAAATTTCTCTACGCGGTGGTGAGACAGAGGTAATGCATAACTCCAAGTCCAAATCCAAATAACTGTGAGGTTTTCCGTCTCACAAGCTGTGATAAATGTTGGCCTTCCTGTTGGTTTAGTGTTTGGCCTTTTATGTGAGAGTTACTAACTGAATCTCTGAACAGTTCCCAGGCCCCACACCAGGCTTTTAGCATGCAGAACAAATCATATACATTCTCAATGTGTGATCAGATGTTTTTGGGTCATGGTTTTTGATAACGCCTGGCCTTTTAGTACAATCCAGATGTGCAGATATTTCATTTCATTTGTTTTATTTCATTCCTTTTAAGCCGTACAATGTAGAGATAATTTATTTTTATTTTTTCGCATTTACAAAGAACTAAAAGGTGAAATATTTAACCTGACCTAAAGTGACACTTGACCAGGGTCCCCGCAGATGGCTGTTCACAGAGGAGTTTGGATCTGCTCAAGATTTCTGCCAGTGATAAGAAACTTTTTCCTTATCACTGCTTGCTTATGGTGGATCATTGTTGGGCCACTCTACATCATATAAGAGAGAGTATGTAGATATGCTATATTTATAAAGTTTCATGAAATAATTTTCCAAGGGTCCTCTGTTCCCAGGTTTTGTTTTATTTTTGGCTATCATTGCAAGAAACTGGGTTCTGCACGGTGGTGCAGTGGAAAGCGCTGTTGCCTCACAGCAGGGAGGTTCCTCTCTGTGTGGAGTTTGCATGTGTGGGTTTCCTCCAAATACTCCAGCTTCCTCCCACAGTCCAAAGACATGCTCGTTAGCTTAACTGGTGACTCTAAATTTCCCGTAGGTGTGAATGTGAGTGTGGCTGGTTGTCTGTCTCTATATGTCAGCCCTGTGATTAACTGGCGAACAGTCCAGGGTGTACCCCGCCCCTCGCCCAATGTGAGCTGGGATTGGCTCTGGGACCCCCACGACCCCAGAAAAGCAGTAAAGATAATGGATGGATGGATGTAAGAAACGGTCAATGTCTATCTTTACAGATCAAATTGCAAAAGACTGATGGAAGATGTTTAAAAAGAAGGTCGAATGCTTAAATATATATTTAACCACCGTGGAAATATCAATAAATTCAAGGAAACTGACTTGCCCCAAGATCTATGGGCATGGGTATCAAAAGATATAACATCTGAAGGCTATAAACTTTAAAGTGGGTGATTTCAACAGATTGAGAGTAATCAACTGAGTCTTTGAACAATTCCCACACTCCACACTCAGCTTTTGTAACGGTATCAAGCTGTGCAGTTTACATGAACAATATTCAATATCTCCAGGTGTTTTAGCACAATCCAGCTGTGCAGATATGTGAGTGTCTCATACAGGATGTAGCTGTCTGCAAATAATGTCCACAGAGCCTGTACAGTCTTTTTAAGCCATCTCTCTGTCCCGTGTTAGGGCCGTTTCTTACTTCTTAGGATAGTTTGTAAATAAACAGCAGAAGAACAAAAGGTGGATAGACCTTATGAACAAATGCAGTTTAAATGGTTAAAAAAAGGCATTCAGTAACTGTGAAGATATCAATGATCAATGTCTAAAGGCAAGAAAACTGTGTCAATAAATCTGAGGTAGAGGTTTAAAGGAGTTTTAGCTTTCAGTGGATGATTTAACATTTTAATCTTGGTTAATGTTTCATATTGGATCTAAGGAATCATTGCTGAGATCATGAGACCCTCTGAGAGGTCCTCTTAATATGAAAAATAGTAACGAGGGAACACAGACACATCCCTTTTCACAGCTTTTTGCATATAACACTGACGCACACCATGCAATGAAATGTCTGAACTTTCACCTGATATAATAGGGACCAAGTTTCATGTAAAACCATATTGTGTAATGGTTTAAACCTACACCATGATGTTTCCCTCGCCTTTGCAAAGAATCCTGAAATCCTTCCTGCATCTTATCTCATCTCTCCCTATCACATTTTTCTTTTTTAACATAGCGATGAGTAAGGTCTTTTACCTGCTCTTTTGTAAAGCGTCTTGAGATAACATTTGTAATGAATTGGCACTATACAAATAATGATTGATTGATTGATTGATTGACCATGTCATTTCTTTTTATTGCCTGAATCTAATCGGACAGTTTGACAATAACCACATTTAGATGGGAGGAAAACAGACGCCCCCTGCACATGCATCTGTAGGACACATGACAGACTTTACTTGAGGCATCTATTTGAGACTCAAAAAGGACAGTAACCAGGCATTGATATATGAATGCCCAGGATTTGAAAGCCTTTGTTTTAACCACACTAGGGCCATGAAATTTCCATGAAATTTTGCACAACCCAGTATGTTCCCCAGAGGGTTATCCTTCTAACTCTAATGGTTTCCTGAATTTTCCTCTAGCATGCTCTGTTAGCAATTTACTCCTGTTTTGAATACTTTAATTTCTTACATATCTTTATTTGACAAGTGGCTGTTTGTGTTTTCCTCATATCCACCAAATGCACACCATGCATATTTATTATTATCCTCTGTTTCCGTTCCTTCTGTCTCTCTTCTCCTGCTCCAGCAGCCGCGGCTCACAGAAATCCCCCCAACTCTAATAAAGTTATTTCATTTCAGCCTACGATAATGGCCCAAGAACAAATTTGTCTGCACACTCAATGTCCGTGTCATTACCAAAGACATTTCAGAATAGCTGGTAATTCAGTTTTTGTCTGGAAAATTGTGAAAAATACGTAATGTGTTCTTTGTGCCCAGGATGTACTTTGTAAGAGGATCAGAACTTCTGTCATAATGTGCTAATGTGGATTCACTGTTGATCTTTTTTTCCTCTGAGGTGTTGAAGACATTTTCACACTGGATATGTTTTCTGCAGTATAATTTTTGAATTTAAGGATGCATTTATCTGGTTATTATTTTCACATTTAAACCACTGCTGCTCCCTGAGAGAAGTGCAGGATAAGTTTGTTTCTGGGAATGTCACTTTGTTTTTCCAATCATTTATTTGAACACAACATCATTAATTAACCCGGCATGTGATTGCTACTTGTCCCTTACAGCTATTAGATACGTCTCCATGCTTGATATTACAGAGCCAGTTGTTTATCTTAGAAATAAGTTTAATTTACTCATATTCTTCTTGTGATTAGTCACAGATGATGATACACAGTAGTGTTATTATTGTGGTATCCAATCCTGATGTGGTTAGTTGTCAGATAGGCCTCTGAACCTTTTATTTTTTTTAAACTGAAAATAAGGCTTTCATAGACATCTGCCAATAATCCCTCACTTTTATTGGATTAAAACAAAACCCCTGGAAGAAAATGGGAATGCTCATAATTTGATGATACGCATTGATTGGAACATCTTAGTCTAAATCAGTTTCAGACCCTCTTGATTTTTTTGATTTCAGAGTTCTGGGTCGACTGAAATGTTTGACTTTTCTTCCAAACTTCCCTCAAGGTGTAACCTCTGAGACGTTTCGGGAATCAGAAGATGAAAAGAGTGTTTGACATTGCGGTTCACAGACGTTTTCCTCAGTGTCAGATATTTGGATTTTTATTGTAAATCTTAAAAAGATTAAAATTCTATGAGCGCTATTTCCCTAAAAGTTTCCAAGTTCTGGTCTGTTTTGAATCATGCTCTTCTTCCCCACGGCCCCAGGCAGACTCCAGCTGTTGAGTTTCATGCTAGCTCATATCCTTTGACTCAGTGTGTAAAATAAAGACAGTTCTGACTAATGGACAGCAAAGCACGGACGTGTACTGGCACCGTGTCCAAGCACATGTGTGGTTTGATTGATCTTTGAGAATTAGGGAATACTCTATCACATTGAACCTCACATGAACTTTTTTTAGGTCAGACAGATTTAGGACAGTGGGTGTTTTATCATTAGTTCTGCAGAGGCCGATCAGAAATTGAATATATATTATTTCTAAGTTTTCAGAGAAAATTAAAGGTTTGTGTTTGTGGCACTGTCTTTCCAAGTGCCATAACTTTTATTGGAAAATTCTAAGATGCCAAAAATGATTCAACCCACATAAAACCACAATGAAGCCCAGTCACAGGACTTCATTTATGAGCTCTTCAGGAGAAATGACTTCAGTGTGAGCACAACTGCGCTTTTAAAAAACCCCCACTGATCTCAAAATAGCCACATACAGTAGCATTAGTGATGTTTTTCTATGGGTTAAAACAGCTTGGCCATGACACTGATTGACATACTGTATATACAGACAAATAAGTGTTGCAAGCATGGTGATCGTTGTGGTTGGTTAAAACCGGGACTGGGACTGTTCAAAACGGAGACAAATTAGTGTTTTATAGATATTTGTGGGGACTCAGGACATGGAGCTTGAAAAACAGGACAGTCCTGCTCAAATCTTGACATATTCTACAATTCTACAATTCACTTAGCAGACGCTTTTCTACAAAGCGACGTACATCAGAGAGTAAGAACAACACAAGCAAGGATCTAGAAAAGAGGAAACAATGTCACAAATATGTGGTCACCATACTATTACATCAAGTAGTCAACAGCTGTCAGCTGGCTTAGCTTGGTAGTGAAATGCTAATGTTAAAACTTAGCCTGCCTCTAGCAAATGCTAACAAATGAGCACCAACAAAGCTTATATGAAAAACATGCAGACAGTGAGCCTTGGAAACATTTAGCCTGGCTTCATTGAATGCTAACAAAATCAGCACCAATATATTAATCAAAACTTAAAGTAACTATAGCACAAGAAGTGCTTGATGATGTCTGCATCTTGTTAATTTCCCTATTTTGCTGTGTTTGGGACGTTTCTGGGCGTCTTCCTTTGGGCCATGTTGTGTAGCCTCGAGCCAATAACAGAGCAAAGGTCTGGACTCAAAAATGTAAAGCACCATGTCACATCGTCTCCATTTCTTGACTTTCAGAGGCCAAAGCACGCAGGATGAAGCGAGTACTTGGCTGGATTCACACATTTTTTTGCACCAGAAGGGTTGAGGCTGTGTCAGTTAAGTCCTGTGAGACAATTAGATCTTAAAATCGTATTTCTTAGATCACTATATCGTTCGTTATTCCACTTAACTTGAATCAGTATTTACCTGACCACTGCAGCTCTCCCTTTCTGCCAGTTGAGACAGGCATGAGAGGACATATCCCACTCCACTCAGACTACTTTGAATTTGTTTAATCCACACAACAACCCGAGCAAAAACAAATTACTGTTTTAAAGGTGGTTATTTGCATAGCTTATATCTGATTAGCGTCCAGGCAAACAGCAGGAACCAGGAAGTTACAGGTTGCAGTAAAAGTTTTACAAAGTTGGGGCGCCAGATAGCCTAGAGGTTTTGTTGCTCGCCCCTTGCATGGAGGCTGTAGTCCTCATTGCAGCGGCTTTGTGTTTGAATAAGGGAAAAGGCCCAAAAAAATAACTTTTAAAAAGTCTCACACAGTGGCTCTTGAATTACTCGTATTTCAAATTGTTAAGCTGCTTTGACATGAGTTTGACAATCTTTGTCTCTACAGTTTAAGATAAATGTCACTGTGCTTTAACAGCAAAGTAACTTATCTCTCCGTTGTAAAGTCTCTACAAGATGATGTGATTTATATTTTTCTACTTTCCAAGATGCTTTATACCACTTACTCATATTCAAAGTCCAGAAACAAAACCAATTTAAAACCAATTACCATGCATAACACATATTTCATCCCACATATCTGGTTACATTATTCACAATTATTGCACAGTAATTAATTTAATTAGCATTTTCATTACATCCCAATCCACACTTCAGCAGAGCAGCCCTTTTATCTGTGGCTGACACGGGGCTGTTTTTCTCATGATGATAATAACAGAGAAAAAAACTTCAAATCACGCTGAAAATTAACTTGGGAGCAGACTGAATGGAAACCGGATGTTTGGAGATGGCTCCAGTAGTGCTCAGCATACTGCATTATAAATTAAATGAGACAACTAGATTTTTATAAAGACAAATCTACCCAATTACCAGAGCAATGGAAGAAATATCCATCATTTAAGGAGAAAAACTTCTTTATTGAGGGATTTTGAAGCCTGGCTGCAGTGGAAGCAGTCCTGCGTCAGTCGTCTCCCTCTGAGTGATCAGAGACACACTGTGCCTTGTACTCTGTCCAACGGTGACATCAACTATTTAACCAGAGAATTACTGCTATTAAAGACACAACAATGACTGCAGGGACCTTCACTGAGACTTTGAAGGAACTTTTGAAGTTAAAATTGGTAGCAGCCTGGAGATAAATCCAAGGTAACTAAACGGATGTCTTAATTATAATTGAGTTCACTTGCAGCCTTATATTCCCAGTTTATCTGATCCTTCTTGTTATTGTAATGGGAAGCCTATAAAGGATGTCTCCACTTGAAATCTTAGTACTCAGTTGCAACATAACTAGATTTGATTCCAGGGCTAGATGAAAGGTGAGTTTGTGAGCACAAAGACTACATGTACTATAAAAAATATACGATTAATGAGACTTGAGATGTGCCTATTTTAGGTTGTGAACTCACAGCCGATAGCATCAGGAGAACTATCACCATTTTGATAATGCCTCGCATATGCAGTAAGAGGTGGCGTCATTTGCTACATGTCTCATTTAGGAGATAATGACTTCAGGGACTGTGTGGTTTTTGAACTCGGGGAGCATAAATAATGCACTCCCTCGTTCATATTTGGAAAAATAAACATACACAGCAGCCAGTTAATTCCACAAAACTCCATTTTATGATGCAGTTCTGATGAAAACCGTTAACCAGTGAGTCCCGAGAGCCAAATTTGCTGATTGTGGTTTTTTAGACGACAGCAGCATTGGCAAGGGTTTAACTTTGTTATTTGGGATTTTGCACATGTTTGAATTTACTCAAGTTATATGCTTGTCTCATCAGTTTGTCTGATCCATGCTACTCCTGCCTGTGATGTAAGCTTACTGGTTACCTCTGGAGGCATTATTATTGGTTCAGTATTCTATCTTTTCGAAAGGGTCCACTTGACACATTTTCATAAAACTTAGACGGTAAAGATTGGGCTAAGGAAGAATCCCTTAATATTTTTCAAGACATCCAGATCAAGCTTAAAGATAGAGTCAGCAGCAGGTGAGTTTAGGAATGGATACAATTCAGCAATTAGACGCCATTCAAATCGGCGAATATGATGGACGTGGACTTGGCAGTAAAGAAGAGAAAATATAATCATAGTGAGGCAAAACGCCAAGCCGATAAAGCTTGTTCCGAAATGAGGGTGCATCACGTGTTGATTTTACCCACAGAAGCGAAGTTGGCCTGCTTTCTGTTGGACAGAAAGCCACCAATGCAGAGTATTAATATAGATAGAGCCCTACAGGCAAAATGTAGCTTTGCCAGCCTTACGCATTCTGCTGTGTGCACTACACATGGGTTAATACACATAAGGCTAAAAGGTACATCTACAATGCCAAGACAGCAGATGGAGGGACCTTGAGCCAGTACAGCTAATCTTTAAACAATAATGCAAATTAAGTCAAGCAAATATTTGTGTGAAGAATTATGTATTCTTACAATTATTGTTTCATGTTTAACGGGCCTTAATGTAACATTCCTAATAGCATGAAAAGTACAAAATAAGCTAAACAAAGTAAAGTAAAAGGGACATTTAGAGAGAAGCTACGATAAGAACCTTAATAGAACTTAATACATCTGTCTAGATATACGAATTGTTTTTATCCATGCCCTGTGCTGCAGTGAGTGGGAGTTGGCAGAAGCAAAGACAGCACTGTCTTTAAAAATTGGGAGAAAAATGGATAAAACTGCAGAAAACCACATGTAGCTTTGTCTAATCTTTTAAACAATGGCCAAGCTTGGAAAATGTGTTTCTAGAAGTTTTAAATATTCAGTGCTGATGACACATGAATTTATTTCGCCGAGAAAAACAAATGAAGCTCCATGTGTTTCTGTAAGAAAAGGAAGATGATGATTATATAGAGTGACAGAGCAGTGATTCAGAATGATATCAGCCACATTGTTGCCCAGACTGTGATCCATACACTCGTACTCATTAGTAGGAAACATAGGCTGAGTATGAATGTTAACGAACAACGCTCTGCCGTCAGTGCAAACTGTTGGATTAATCCACAGGATATCGCAGATGGGGATATATCACAATGTATTAGATCAAACTGAGTCGGAATTTACAACTGATTCACAGTTTCACAATGGAATAATTAATGTTTAAACTGAGAGATGATTCATTTAACCACCATGAATCAGTCTGGCAGTGTGTTGGGAGAACTGATACGAACCATAGAATCACTTGGACACAGCAGTTATGACTCATACACCGTACTGTATTCGAGGTGTGTGTGTAAATCCCAGGCTGTGAAAGGGACAGGCGTGAAAATCTCCAAAGTTACAGTATGTCCAAGACTGGCAGACAAAACCTAAGCCAGGCTGCTTCAACTTAGGGTTGGCATTAAAAAACCTCATGGATATTGCTATTGACACACATAGATGACTGAAAGAAAATCCCGTCAAGCTTTGAGGTGCATTCCATTTTGGCCTAAGAGTTCACATTGTTCTTTAAATCACTTTTGACATATGTTGATGCAAAATCTACTAGGCAATTAGATATCTGTGACTTCAGCATGACACATGGCTGTGTATCAACATCCTCTGTCTTTGCTGATTATGCCTAATGTGGCAAACTTTTTAGTACCTTTTTCTACATGTCCATAGTCTATGGATAAAGGCCATAAACTATAAGTTTGCCCTCAATACGTTGGGAAGTTGTTGCCCATGAATTATGATCTTCATATACTTTTGCTTATGTCTACCTTATAAGGCCCATACTATGCAAAGCATATTTAGATTGTAGGTATACTGTTAAGCCAATAAACCAAAATAAAGCCAGAGTTTTTTGCGTGATGTAGGTCCTTACTCTACATCAGTGGTACTCAACTGGTGGGTCGGGACCCAAAAGTGGGTCGTGGAGCTATTTTCAGTGGGTCGTGAATGTGTTCCCTGGAAAAAATAGTTGTGTCAAAAAGTTTATGGAGAGTTTTTAAAAAATGCTTGTTTTATTCTGTATTTTTGTTCTATCATGTTTTGTACTGTTGTGGTCCAAACCTCCATTTTTTAAATTAAATAAATCTCATTGGCTTAAAAATATCAGAAATTTGTGTCGCGATTTATCATTAAGGAGTTGTTGGTGGGTCCTGAGGCTAGACCAGTTGAGAACCACTGCTCTACATCATAGCTATCAAAGTTACCGTACACTGAGAGCTTAACTTCCTTACAGGTAGCTAGCAGCACTTTCCTGAATTCAATGTAAATCATCATGCTTTTCCTCTGGGACACTCCCCAAAACAGACTGCGTCTTATTCACCGCTGCTACATATATTATGGATTTTACATTTAGTATGTCTAGTACATTAGGTAGGTTAACCTCAAGCAGGGGAGTTTAATCAGGGCAACATTGATTTGTGGTTTGCAAACTGCAAACAATGATTTCCTAGTTGACATTTTTGTATCTGATCCATCCACCCCTAAGATCCTCCCTAAGTGGAGTCTGTTTCTCTTTATATTACATGTTCTGACTTCTTTCCCTAAGTAGTGAGACCACCAACGTTTGCTCCCTTGGTATAATAAAAAAGGTACAAATAAACTAATGCTGCCTTTTTTTGCAGCAGACAGACTGGATTGATTTGTAGAATTCTTGTTTTAACATTTGCCCCAGCAGGTCTGTTTACCAGCTTTCTCTGAGTTGCGTATCCACTGTTCCACATGTCTTCAAAACTCTGAACACAGGAGCTTTTGTTGTACAGACCATTCGTTTCCAGCTAAAATAACAATGCTCCAGATCAATAAAACTGTTCCCCCGAGCAAAATCCTCCAAATTCTCCATCATTACCAAAGGCTGCAGCCGTTCACCTGGAGAGTTAACACCCTGGGAGGATACAAGCTTAAAGAAATTCGGTCTGCTGTACTTCTCATATCCCGAACCCTGCTGCTTCCTTAAACTCTGAGAGGTTATTTTCCATGTTCAGTGGATGCTTGAACATGCTCTACCCCCACAGGAATTGCACCTGAGTGTGTCCTTATTTCAGGTGGTGACCTCTTGAAGCAGTGTTAACATTTAGCTTTTATGGGCGATGTTCAACAGCTGCTGAGCTGAGAGGCTAGCCTATGGAGTTGGCTGCTTTTCACACAATTTTTGCATTAAATTGAATTAAAAAAAGCTCTAATAGAGTTATTATTTATCTTGGTTAACAGTGTTATCAAAAGATCCTTTTTGCGGTTTGGGAGATTTCAAACACAAGGAATGCCAAGTTAACAGATCTTGTATTGAGTTTTTTTGTATACTACACTGAGGTAAAACACAAGTTCTACATGTAGTCCTTAGAAAAAAAGTCAAATTGAACACCTAAACTTTGCTGATGAAAAGAAAATGATCTAAGAACACTTTTTAAATGGACCTTGTTTTTTCCCCATGAACTGATAGGTTCAGACTCTTTCTTTATAACCTGGTGTATTTGGATGCCTCTGCTCTCCACAGATGATAATGGGAGGAATTTGCCTAAAAACTGAACGCCATATTGGAATTTGTCTTATGCATTGCATGCAATCTGAAAGGGTAATGTCGTATTGTTTATATGCTGATTGAAGAGACTGCTGTGGTAAAAGAGTTGATTTCTAGGTAAAGGTAAATCCATTCTTACCATTGACAATTTACATTGTCACACCACTCGTCCTTCAAAAGTTAGCCTTCAGCTTCTTGATGAGACTTACCAGGCCTCCATCTGTTTGCTGATCTTTAGCAATATTTAATGCTCAGAGCAATAGCTGTTAATACAATAGTGAAAAATAAATCAACTTGGATTGGTGGTTGCAGGTACTGTATAATGGACAAGGCCAAATAACAAAGGACTTGCATCACAAAGACCTTTCATTTTCTCAGTTAGCAATGTGGGCAATGCTTACATCCAATGCTCTCTTCATCTTGTTTTCCTACGGTAAGGGAGCTCAGTTTTTGCTAAAGGTAAATCTGGCTGTGAGGTGACTTTCATTATTACATCCCAGTGTCTCATTTCAATCTCTCAAGCAAACTCCTTAGTAAACCAATCCGCTGCAATGTTGGATGCTCACAGAAACAGCTGTCAGTAACATTGTAGAAAGCCTAAAAAGATTGCTTGGATTGGTGATTGGAGGACACAGCAAGGCCAAGCAACACAGTCATTTCACCACAAGGATCAGGGCTGAAGTCCTGTGTTAAACCAAAAGTCAACCTTGAGTCATTGTTTAAAACCCAGCCCACGATATTTTTTGTGAACCACAGTCACGTCTTTTTTTGGCCTAGTCACAGATGGCTTGACATTAACCGCATGTTAGACAGTTTGAAAATACAAACTGTTGTTCAGATCTGAATGACACACACACACACACAAAATGTGTGCGTTTGAATGAGACACTGAAGTGACAAAGTGTCCGTATTTAACGACCCTGGATGAAAATGCATTGTTAATACTCCAGTCAGAAAATACATTTTTTAGGGTAAAGGTTAGGGAGTTCTTGGTTGATTATTCAAAACCAAAAAATATATTTTCAATCTTGCATTCATGTACTGTAGGCTGCATCATGAACGTAACTGATCACATACTTGAATGGACTATTCGTGTTCCTGGAGGAAATACAGTCATGTATGACACGTGGATGTTTCGGGCGCAGCTGCACCCCCTCTCCTGTGTGTGGGACTGACCTCTCTTTTTGGAACGACAGAGCATGTGTGTGTGTTGTGTTTCTTCGACTGATGTCCATTCAGACATGCAGCCCAAAGGTAATTCAATTCTTATTTCTTTGTCGTATTTTATACCAAAAAAAGTCTTATGTTCGTTTTGGAAACATGTTGGTTCTCCTTGAATTGTATACTCTTCCAACGAAACTCCACCAGTATGCCGTCTATCTTCCCCCAAATGGTGGCAGGGCGTAGGGTTGGACAGGGAGGGGTTCACGCCAATGGAACATGGCTGAGCCTCTGAGCATAAAAAAGCTGAAGGAAGTGCTGTCCTGTCTGAACACAGAGCCAAAACAACAAGCCCAGAGGAAGTTTGAATTCCCTCCTTTTTAGAAAGTAATTACTCATTGATATATTTATTAAGGATACATTTCATCTGCTTTATTCATGGTTAAAATGTTGCATATTATACCTTTAAGTTTAAGTAACACATCCACACTTGCATTAGGATTGATTTTGTTAGAAACACTATGGGGTGCTGTTAGTCTGTTGTTTGGTTTGATTAGTCTGCACAGTTAGGTTTCATTTTCATTTTGTTTAAGTTACCAGAAAGATATGTGTGTTAATCCGAGTTTAGAGACTTCTTCTGTCATATTTCTTTATCTGATTTGATCAGCAGCCACAGACCCTTTCCATGCCTTGCCTTTTTTATCACCTTATAGTAAAGACATTTAAGTTACATCAAAACATCTGGTTTTATATTGCTTCCCTTTCCTCAAATGAGTTGGGTCGTTAAAGTGGATAAATGCAGACTTGGTCTCTTAGCTTACCTTCAAAACTTTCTGCCATTGCTATCCCTGCTGCGTGTGTTTGCTCTTTCACATCACTTATGCTACCTTTCATGTGTGTACGGCCTCTTGCGCCCACTTACAGGTCATTTTTGAGGATGTGCACAGCAGACTATCCAAAAGGACGCATGGTTTGCAGGTTACGCAGGGCAGCCATCATGCCCCTGCAAACGTGTAGTTAAAGCAAATACAATATATATCTAGCCATAATCTTTAATTTTCTATACAATATCCCGGCAGACTTTAAATAAGTTGGGTAATCATATGCACAATGAACTAAATTAGATCATAAAGATCTAATTTAGCTGTGTTTATCTACCCTTTATATTGGCTTTTCACATACCTGCTGAAATACAGCATCAACTGTTCTGCCTGTCCATGCTGTCAAAGGACTCATTGTCTAGCCAGTATTATTGAAGGGAAGGCCAGAGTGAAGTTAGTGCTGAGAGACCTGAAAGAAGCCATGGCTGCCCTATAATGAAGTTTACGCGTTTATTGCGACAGTGCAGGGGTCTGCAGCGTGTAATTACACAAGAACACTTATTAGCTTCAGGAAAAGGTCACAGAGGGGGGGTATGTGTGCAAGGAGCTTAAATCTAACTGTTACACTTCTGACTAGTTAACACACACACACACGCACGCACACACACACGCACGCACACGCACACACACACACGCACGCACGCACGCACACACAAAAGCAGCACTTTCTGCTTGCATTGCTAATTGGGATGACTCCCTAAATTATCATCAAAAATCATTTAGAAGTCATTTTAAATATTAGTTTTTAAAACGCCTTTGCCTCGTCTAATGGGTTAATTGAAAAACATCTTTTGGGAGACTTCTTAATGCGTCTTTAGAGCTTATGGAGATGATTTTAAATCGCTCTGAGCTCACATCAGAATCTTTAAGAGAAATTGTAAAACCCCAGGTGTGAATAGAATAATTGTGGAGCTACTAATAAAACACTGCAGCTACTTTAACACTTTGATTGGAGCTGTTAATAGGAGCACAGTATATACTTGTGATTTTAAAACTTTTATTCAAACACAGAACAATAGAGTTGTTGAGTGCCTTTTGAAACCCCGCCACGTGGTCACTTATTTAGGGTCTGTACGCACGCATGCTTTCCACATGCTGTAAGTAATTTGTGTGGTAGTTGGCAGGACGGTCGAGCCAGTGCGGTAATCTGTGGATCGTGCAGCTACATGAATGGTGGCTGGGGATCTGTGAGTATCCTGACTGTGTGCGGATGCCAGGCCACTGGAATGAGAACATCCCTGCCACTGTCTGCATGGGAACGACACCATTAATACCCACATTGTACTCCACTGAGACAGAAAATTTAGCTGTGGGAAAGAGTCGGCTTTCTCAAATATTATTCTTAAATACTTTTCAGTAGAACTTTTCACCGACTATACAAATTTGCAAGTTAGGGAGGATATGCTTCAAATTTACCTATAGTTGATGGGTTTTTTTTGTCATTGCTTTTTCTTTAAAATTACTTTTAGGTTACTGTTTCAAACCCTGTCAAGCTTTATGTTGTTGTATGGCACAACATACTGTATACGGAGCTAACAAAGGCCAAATCTACAACTGAAATTCTCAGGATGTTTTAGGGTCCTTGGTCTCAGGCAGTAGTAGAAATAAGCAGTTATCACTATTCTGATTTATTTGCTGTTTCTGTTTTCTAGAGATTTTATTGTTTAAACAGCTAAAGCAGCCATGGGATAATTTGATGAGTTGGCTCTAAATGATGTCTCATGCAGGCCTTTATTGTTTCCAAATGACTCTTGTAAAAGGGGGTTCAAATTAATTCTTACATATAACTTAAAGCTGCATGTCCATGACAAAATCCAACATCTTTACCAGTTAAGGATGCCATAAAGATAAAGCATTTTTCTTTGTTGCTGTTTGTAGAGAGGCTTTTCTAACATTTCTTTGTTTTGCTGCTTATCTAACATAACTTGACAGAAATACTGTAAGACTGAAGTTTTATCTATGCTTTATTATTTGTGGTTTTTAAAGTATATTTTACTTTTGAAAGTGCTTTAGGAAGAGGACAAACTATTGTGCTCAGAAACCAAACTCTATTACTGGTGACATTTGTTGGAGTATGTTTTTTTTATTATTTAACCTCAGAGTTTAACCTGAAAGTCCCTCGAGATAGAAATGTATTCTCCTGGCCAAGACGCACATCAGATACAGTTTAAACTTCCCCAAATTCAATAAAGGACCAGACAGAGATGCTAACAGAAGTCTGGCTGGTTTTTCACCCAGACAAGAAATACTGTATATTTGATGTGTTAGCTGTTAAATGGGCTTTTTTAAATGTAACTTTGAAGTCCATAAGCCATGTACTTAGTTTAAGATGTGATTCTTGGCCTTTGGAAAATGTATTGTTTACTACTGAATGTGTTAACAACTTATTGTTTTATTTGTTACCGAATATATTATTGGCCTCTGGCACAGACCCGTTTCTTGCAAAATGTCTTAAATTCCTTGTCCATCTCATATCTCACATAGATCTCATATTTGAATAAGGTCAGATAGAAGCACTTTTTGTACAACAATCAATTCAAAAATTGAATATGGATCTGATTCACAGAAAAATAGATCATTGAAGGGCCTTGAACATTTTTTAATGTTCAAAATGTTGTGTCCAATGCGTGTATCTTTATATCTTGTCTTTAATTTTTGAGCTGCAAATGGAGCTGCTGTGAGCAAGTCAAACTTTATCTGCCTCTAAAGTCCTGTCAACCAACTAACCAACCAACCAACCAACCAACCAACCAACCAACCAATCAGTCAACTAACCAACCAACCAACCGACCAACCAACCAATCAGTCAACCAACCAACCAACCAATCAGTCAACCAACCAACCAACCAACCAATCAATCAGTCAACCAACCAACCAACCAACCAACCAACCAACCAACCAACCAACCAATCAGTCAACCAACCAACCAACCAACCAACCAACCAACCAATCAGTCAACCAACCAACCAACCAACCAACCAACCAACCAACCAACCAATCAGTCAACCAACCAACCAACCAACCAACCAACCAATCAGTCAACTAACCAACCAACCAACCAATCAGTCAACCAACCAACCAACCAACCAACCAACCAACCAACCAACCAACCAACCAACCAACCAATCAGTCAACCAACCAACCAACCAATCAGTCAACTAACCAACCAACCAACCAACCAACCAACCAACCAACCAATCAGTCAACCAACCAACCAACCAACCAACCAACCAACCAACCAACCAACCAACCAACCAACCAACCAACCAACCAACCAACCAACCAATCAGTCAACCAACCAACCAACCAACCAACCAACCAACCAATCAGTCAACCAACCAACCAACCAACCAACCGACCAACCACTTAGGGTGCTAGCCTGACATGGACTGACCAATTCCCAAACATTAATTATTCTGGAACTTCTAACTTCATTTTTTTTTTTTTTAGGATGTTACCAACAGGGGCGGACCAAAATGTCTCTGTCAATATTCGGACAATCAGAACAACAAAATATGTGACATGGCAGTAGGTAGCTATAGTTCAAACATCAGTTTCGTATGGCTTAAGATAGTGCACAACTTTAACTACTGTCCAGTTTGATTAAAACTGATGCAATAACTGGCAGCAATCTTGTTTGTTTCTGAACCTACCTCAATTGCAATGATGACGCTGCCCATATTTGATTAATGGTTCTGATGTACCCAATTTGTATGAGTCTTTATGGAAGTCAGTCTGGGTGGGGGGCAGATGCAACTGCCAGGGCAAATAAAAAGAAAAGCTTGCGGATTCCTCTGGTTCCAAGAAAAATTATATCAGCTCATGGTAGAGTCGATGTCGATTTGTTTAATTTATTCCTTACACCTTTCTTTTTGTTAGTTTTGGTTTAGGAAAGGCTATAAAAGACACCACCATCCAAACAATCTAAAAAGGAAAGGGTAACTCCCTTATTCACTTTAACCCCATCTATATAACTTCAGCATGGGATGAAATATATATCACTTCAGCATGGGATGAAATCCAAACTTCACAGAGCTGCTGCGCCTGGTCATGGTTTTAAAGCTATGATTGGACACTTGGTATCTGGGTAGAGATTTTAATGAATGTCTAAGAAGCATAAATGACTTCTTTTCCATCCTATAGGCGGAGTTATGTAACATCTGTGTTAAAAGGCTGCCAACTGTGACCATATAGCTGTGTTATTTTCTAAATTTGGACATTTGGCTATTAAATGTTAAACGCTGTCTTTAACATCTGTGTTCCAGCCTCAGAGCACACTTCAAAATCTGCCCATTGTGCCCACACTTTGTTAAAACCAAATTTAACTATTTGGTCATTCAGTCATTTTATTCCAGGCTTCGTCTTCCAGCCCCCATGTTATATAATAAACTTAGTATGTAACAGTTTTATATGCTTTGGTCAGAGTTATTGATACTGGGGTTTTCTGGTCTTGTAATTTGTTTCCTTTTTTGTTTTTTTTTAGGGGGTATTTTCCTTCCCCTGTTACGTAAAGATCTCTTACGAAAAATACGTTTCTAACCTCGGTCGTAAACACTCTTTGATACTCAAACTTCCTCAAAGTGACACACCACACAGCTCAATGATGTGGACTAGGGTTTCTACGGTAACCATAAAAAAAGGAAACATGAAATAAACATTGTGGCTTTGGTGTCATTAAACAAAGCATTTCCATTTCTTTGCTCTCACAATGCAAAGGTGCTGAATACGCAACTTTTTCCGTGTGTCACCGAAACACTCAAAGACTCCAGGTTTTCCACCTTTGGGACGTTTCCTGGACACATAAAATTTATCTGGGCATGTCAAAAGCTCATTTATGGAGGATTATCTAATCACCGGGCAAATATTCCTTGAAGTGAACATTGAGGTATCCAGGGGGAAGATTAAAGATTTAGCAGAGGTGAGCCAGTGGCTTCTCTGTTCCACATCGCTGTAAATCTGCAAAGTCTGGCAATGAGAGTAATCCTGAGTTTCTGACACCTATTAAATCTTACTGTTGGCTCAAATTTACAAAAAATCCCTGAGATCTCAAAAAAAAAAAAAGTTGCTTTGGGGAAGTGACAGATGTTCCTATTTACCCAAAGCATTACATTTCACTGGTAGCAAACATACTAAGCCACAGAAAACCTTTATGATGTTGTTGTAACATTATAGGGTTGTTTAAATAAACATATTCAAGTTTCTTCTTTATTTAAATAGCAGTGACCACAGTTTTTAAGTATAGTTTTCTTTTATGTAATACAGATTATTTTAACCACTTTCCTTTGACATCCTCTTTAAGGTTTGAATTTTTTGGGCCTTTTCCTGACATTTCTGGATATAAACGTTGACTTTGTCTTATTATATTTCTTTAAAGGATGATGCATTATAAGCTTTGAGGTTTGAGTCCTGCGAGTTTTTCTCCCAACATGCAACATCCAATGAGGTATGTGTGAAAAGTGTTGCTTACTTTTCAACCTGCAAAAAAAAAGTTTCGAATACACATCACTTGCTTTAAAGTTGGTCCAGATCTGATTTTTTTCCTGTGTATAAACTTTTTTAATTCAATCTGAAACTTGCTTTGGCTCACTGTGGATGGAAAGTCTCCCCAGCAGTGATTGCGTTTGGCGCAAAACTTTTCATCAAGATTTCAGGTGCTCAGATCCAAATGTTTCGACATTGCATTATGTCACCAAAAAACAAAATGCCAGAATAAATTAATGATAATAGAAAAATGTATTGAAATATTCATTTTTGTGGGCTAATAAACAGATGTCAGACGGTTTGTGCTCTTTAATTTAGATGCTTTCAAGATAAGATAAGGTAAGATAAGCAGTTATCATGAACTCTTGAACATTTCCAGAACATTTCAGAGCAGCCTATACCCCTGAAATCCTCGTGAGTTGCTCATTCAAATAAGTATGTCACTAACTCACAGCATGAAGGTTTCACTGTCAGGAAGTGGGGGAAATAAGAGACAATTAAAAAAAAAAAACTGTGGGGGCTTTTTATGCCTTTATAGTAGAGATAGGACAGTGGATAGAGTCTGAAATCAGAGAAAGACAGAGTGGGGAATAACATAAAGGAAAGGAGCCACAGGTCAGATTTGAACCTGGGCCGCCCACCTGGAGGTCTACAACCTCTGTACATGTGGAGCGCGAGTTTAACCACAAGGCCACCGGAGCCCCCACATGAGACACTTGATGTAATAAAGACACTGCAGGTATTTAAAATGGCAGACGAATCAACACTAAATGACAGTTTTTTGGCTTTATATAAGTGCTAGGTAATTGAATGTACTCACAGTATAAATGAGCAGGAGGAAAAGAACATACTGGCGAATAGAAAAGAGTGTGAAGCTGCTTTTTTACGTGCATGACAATCACACCAGTCGCTCTCTGGTCATGTAAAATTAAAGTCATCAACTGCTCGCTTGTGGGGAATTTTCCTGACTGTTACCTGCTACGTTCACACATCAGCTCACCCCGACTTCACAGGGAAGGTTTACCAAATATGTCCTGTTTGCGTTCACACAACCCTTGAAAATCTCAAGAGTTTTGTGCGATTGTGAAAACATTTATAATACTTTATAAATCTTGATGGCAATTCTGGATTTTGTTAAAGATGAGAAATAACTTTTTTCATATGTTCACATGTCAAAATGTGACAGAAAAGGGACCTTTTCAGTTGAGAGATTGTCTTTGGCACATGTTGAAGACCATGTCATTAGTCGTAATGGCTTTCTGCCCACCAAATGCAATGTAGTCAAAAAAATTTAATGTGATATTTTGTTACTCATTTGTCAGATTGTTAAGATGGAAAACGTCATGTACTTGGCTTTTATGTTTTGCTGCACAGAGGAAATCAGACAATGACGTCTTTGAACACAATGAAAAATGTCACGGATTACATCGAGAAGCTCATTCCAGAGAATCGTTTCCAACACAGATTGGACGTACTGAACGTCCAAGAAATGTCAAAGCAGCAATGATATTAAATCAATGAATTCCTTTGTGCATCTTTCAGGATATTTTTCTCACAGGTCGGATTCTTCTCATGAGTGATGTGTTGTTTCTGTGCCTGTTTCCTCTTGTCTGTCTGTGGGAGTCTGGATTTTAGAGCAGCAGACGTTTCAGCTCATGACTGGAGGGTGAAGTCATCTCTGAGGAAGGCTTCAGTTTCTCTGCTCTGCTCCAACAAGGACTGAACTGTCTGCAATGCCTTATTGAAAAGTCTGAGGCTAAATGATATTTGTCAAATTGAACAACAGAGAGACTGTGAGAAATGAATAGATTAATTAAAGTCTGTCCACTGTCAAACACTCTGCATCTCTCATGTAAATTAGATGTGTACAAGTAACCTACAAAAGCTTCAACAGTATTTATTCATTTAGTGTTTTTGGCGTTGAATATTGTAAGTTATAGAATCATAAATGCTTTTTCTTCCATTATTTGAAAGTTTAAGTAACATGTTGTTCGTACAAAGTTCGACGTCAGCACAGTTTTGCCAAAAACATCCTTTTCCACCTTCAGTCAGACGTGTTTTATTAGGTCAGGATCTGGGAAAAGAGCGAGCTAAACATGCTGTAATGTTTCTGGAGTTGTAAGGAGAATCATAACATTCACTCGTGTTAAAAAGTGTGAAGCAGGCTGCACAAAGAGACACTGTTACCTGCAGAAAAAAATAGGAGGTGTTGGAAAAAACCTGCTCGTCATCCTTCTACACAAGACACACTCAGCTTTAGAAGGAGCGCTGACCTACTTCATATAGTTGTGACTAAACAGTGTCAGACTTGAACAAGAGAGCTCTGTCATCATTAGGCAACAAATAGAGAAGAAAACACAGCTGTGTTTGTATTTGATTCATTTTTAACAATAACTGGTTGATTTTGACCTCAGATCTAATTTCTTCATAATGATTTCTTCATCTGTGTTTATCTCACTGTGTGTGTGTGTGTGTGTGTGTGTGTGTGTGTGTGTGTGTGTGTGTGTGTGTGTGTGTGTGTGTGCACACAGTTGCAGTTGCAAATTGTCAAATAATAGGGTCATTTTGAAGGACTGACAAGCACCCAGTCATAATTAAAGATATATGTACTGTATATATATTCTCATTAGGTTTAACTAGCTGGCCTGCCGTGGCTGTATGGAGTTCCTGCTCTTTAGCAAAACTGGGCTCCCACTATGCTGCATCGGTATAGGAACACAGCAATTAAGATCAATGTTCAGAAAAAAATATTGACTTTTAAAATAACGTTTCCACTTTGGTCCCAGGATAATCTACACTACACTCTGTAATAGTGTCTGAAATTTAAAGGAGTAGCCAGATTACAGATTTGGACGTTTGAAGTATGTGGAAAATGAATCCAGATAAGTTTGTTTCTGATACCTAATGGTTCAAAAGTATCTTACAAGGAAGAAGTGATCAGATCGTATTCAAGTTATGTTTAATGTGAATCTCGTTCAATGTGGATAATGTGCAGTGTGTGTTGTTTGGGGATTTTTACGTTATGTGCTTCTGTCTACATCAGGACTGTTGTTTGCTTTTATGGTTTTTCTTTATTAATGCTACTGTCGAGGCAGCTCAGTGTGTGCAGCACTGGATTGTATAGATTAAGTGTATAGTATTGTATGGTATGGTATGGTATGGTATGGTATTGTATCTTATCAGGATGTGATGTATTGTAACGTGTTGTGTCGTGTCTTGACGTACAGTACAGTAGTGTTGTAGTCAGGAACACACTAATTGAGACCAAGACATACCCGAGACCAGAGTGCTTTAAGACAAGATTTAATTTAGGGATGGAGACCGAGTTATCTTGATCGTTATGTCAAATTCATTTTTAAATAATAACTTCTTTTACTCATCACACCAATGTGGAATTACTGTGATTTAAATATTTTTCCTGACTCATCTCTCAGTCAACAATTAACTAATTATCTATATCACCCTTTTTTAATTTGTCACCACTATCAGTGAGTTCATTTTTTTAATTCTTCTGCCATTCTTCTCTTAAACATTTATTGTAATATATTTAGCTCAGTGCATACTGTGCCCCTAAACGCAGCGAGGGCAGAACAACTATATTTGTCAAGGGAGTATGTGTGAAAACAAAACCTATTTGTAATTTGCCCTCTTTGCTGCTACAGTCACTTTTGGAATATCGACCATGTTTTATTTATACAGAATCCCCTGTGGTAAAGTTTATTTTGACCCTGCTACCCTGCAGTTTTTTAGTCGGTGTATCTTATATCTGTCATTTTATTTCTAGTGCATCGCAGAGCAGCCACTCTGCAGTTCTTTACTTACTGTATTTCTGCTTCTCTACTTTTTTCCCCTGCTCCTCCTCCTGCTCCTGCTTAATGTCTTTTCCCAGTAATTATTTTGTCAGTGATTTAGTCATGGTCACAGCCATGCTATTGTGATTTTGAGAAGGTCAGTCTATCCTTATCAAACATCTACACACTGTGATCACAGGTGAAGGTGCTGGTTGATGCTGCCATCTAGTGGTGGAAAATGCATCAGCACTGTATGATCATTGCTGCAGTGGAAAACAATCACCGAAATAAACAAATTAGTGCTCATAATTGACACAAGACTTGACAAATGAATGTTACACTGTGATGAGCTGTGTTTTCCTACTCCCCCTGAACTAGTCATTATGTCTCTCTGACCACAGGTGACTGTGAGTCACCTTCAAAATAAAGCCTCCTATGTTTGTCCTTTCTTTGAGTTTAAACATAAAGACAGGAATCTGCATTATTTATGTGTCATTTAGTTAGTGTGACAGTTTATCAAGAACCACAACGTAATTGATTTGACATTTAGACACAGTTGTATTTTATTGTAAAACCACAGAGGGCTAAATTAACTTAACATTTGGAAATGAGATTACACATTTCTTTGGAAAAAAGACGAGAGTGCCATCCTGAAACACTTGTATGCTGCAAGTTAAGCTATTTCAAGCAAAGTATGTCGGACTCAATCCCACATTATATTCAATATGGATAAAAACTTAGGCAAAACAACAGACACCCACCTCTCCTACAGGGAATTGTACAAAAGGTAAAAGGCAGGGGCGAAACGAATATAAAGAAATATCCACAGCAGAAGAAGGAGGGGAAACTGCAACAAAAGGACATCACGGTGCATCATGAAGTCATCACAGAGGGACGTAAAACAAACAATTGCAAGGTAATTTTGTGTAATTATATACATATGTATAAAAAAGAGTGAAAGATGTGCGTATTTGACCCTGTCATGATAGCACATAATTCCCTTTTGGTATAACAACTAGTGTGTGAAGGCCTTTTCTGTAAGGATGTTAAAGGAAAATGTCGAGCTTCTACCACAAGAGAGACATTTATCAATTATAAAGATTCTTCCTTTTAAAGACAAGTTCTGGGTCTTTCTGCCTCTATTGGTTAGGACAGCTGAAGAGAGACGGGAAATGTCTGGAGGAGAGAGTGAGGCATGACATACAGCAAAGGGCAGAGGTCAGACTCCAACCCACGGCTGCTGGGAAGAGGACTGCAGCCTCCGTACATTAGCTAGGCTATCTGGCGCCCCTCAGTTTTAAGAAGTTATCAGCTTTTTAAACCGTTGTTTCTCATGTTATTGTGTGCATTAAGGGAGGCAAACTATACAACAATAATAATAATAATAATAATTGATTGGATTTATATAGCGCCTTTCAAGAAATCCAAGGCATTTTACTGTAGTAAAAAGGGGGGCAGTAATAGGAGACAACAAAGAAGAAATAAAACACAAACAAAGAAAAGAAAATAACACAAACAAACAAATGAAGGAAAGAAAAAGATGGAGCCGCATGCTTTGGTGAACAGGTGGTGTTGGAGAAGATTTTTGAAAATGTCCAGAGATGCAGCAGTGCAGGTTTCAGCAGGGAGAGAGTTCCAGAGGGAGGGGGCTGAGGCACTGAAGGCTCTGTCACCAAAGGATTGCAGTTTGGTGTGGGGTTGGAGAGCAGGCCTGACAACAATTTATCAAAAGAAGGATTTGGACAGAACATGAGTAGTGTAGAGACAAGTGCTGAGAGTCTGCAGCAACATAACTGCTAGGCTATCCAACGCCGTGATTGTAAAGATTCAAATGAAAACTATTAAATTATGTTAAATTGTATTTTTTTAAAGATTATATTGGGGATGTTTTGCCTTTATTGGATAGGACAGTTGATAGTTTAGGAAGCCAGGGAACACAAAGGCCAAGCTCAAATCTGGGGGCTGCCTGCTTGGAGGATTATAGCCTCTGTACATGGGGCGTAACATAACCACTAGGTCTTCTACAATTCTACAATTCTACAATTCACTTAGCAGACGCTTTTATCCAAAGCGACGTACATCAGGGAGTAAGAACAACACAAGCAAGGATCAAGGAAAAATAAAGGAACAATGTCAGTAAGGACGAACGATCAGCTTTGAGTCCGATTGGACACACAGGTGCTGAAAGGCATTGCCCAGAGGCAAGGCACAACATGAACTGCCGGTCTGAGACTCTAATCAGTATATAAACCATCTTATACGTCGTCGTTTTCAAGCAAAAACAAAAAAACATCATCATTACCATCATTACATCAATACTATCGAGATCATCATTAAGTAGGTATTCCTGAAAGAGCTGGGTCTTTAGCTTTTTCTTAAAGGTACAGAGGGACTCTGCAGATCGAATGGAGTTTGGAAGTTCATTCCACCACCGGGGGGCGACAGAGGAGAAGAGTCTAGTACTCGTTTTTGGACCCTGTTGTGAAGGTTGGATCAAACGCCTTTCATTGGCAGAGCGTAGTGGACGAGAGGGAGTGTAGACCTGAATTAGAGAGCCCCTTGATGTTGATTTTTGACAGCAACATATCACTTTTTTTTCATGTGGGTCCTTTGGGGGCTCTGTTTGCTTTAGATACAAGCTAGGGGGAAAAAAAGGTTGGGAACCACTGCTTTAAATAACTCCAACATTATTATTAATGAGCAGATGGTAAATATAAATAAGAGCTTCCTGAACTCTAACCTCCAATGTATGTTCTCAAAGGGAACTTTTTTTTTTCCTCAGTCTGATTTGTCAGATGTTAATAACCGACTTGTTCCCGTGATTTGTTTCCTCATCTTTTTTTTTTTTTTGTCATATCAAAGCTATACAAGCGACAGAAAGCACTTTCAGTTCTTCGCTTCAGAAACTCTGCGGATGGCTTTTTAGATGGTGACAGCTCAATAACTTTAAAGTATCTTTCAACTGTCCTGGGTGTCTCCTTGATAATTCCTCTTTTTGAATTGTGGTTCAAACGCTGTTTGCCTCCATCAGTCAGAGCGAACATTGCTGTTTGGGGGAAGAATCTCCAGATATATGGACTGTAGCCTTTAAAAGTGCAGGTTGGCACCGTGATTCAAAGCCATTATGTTTGCTGTCGACCGTTTTTCATAGTCTCAAAGGACAACGAACGATAAACAAATATCACATAATAGCACTGATGTTTTTTTTTAGCCACAGTCACTCAGCACTTCATGGCGCAAATAGCTGATCACGTAATGTAAGGCGTGCCTTGTTTGTCACGGTTTGTGGTTTCAATTTAAACAGACAAAAATGTTTGATCGATGTTCTGGTATTTATTTCTTAGTCGATGTAAATTCACTTCAGAGGTGGTACTTGAAGAACACAGGACATGATGTGAAGTTTGTGCAAACAAAATCTGCCTCTCATACAGCAGCCACAAATGAGAAGGATATGATGACAGATATCTAACTGAAAGTGAAAACAAACGTCTGTGTTAGCAAAGCTGTCCTGACACAAAGGTCGACTTTTTATCACATGAACAGATCTGTGTTTAGTGAAGCCTTTTAAACTCTTTAAGCCCATTGTTGTGATGAAGTTTTCAGGGTGAGCTGCAAGTGTGAATGCAAACAGCCACATTTTTCACTCCGACATTACCTGGAAGTTTTCCTGCCAGCCCCCCGGTACATTTTTCACGTCAAGTCAAGGTGAGATCTTGTGAGAATGCAGCAGGAAATAGTCAGGAAAATGAACCGTGAGCGAGTGGGTGGAGGTGATGATGTTTATATCCTGTGACAGGTGCATGACCATGCACGTGACCATTGCGATCTCCATGCACTTAATGACACTGCTTCATCATGTTTCCAGTTATTTCGTTGATACTGTGACTATGGCGGACTACATGTTGCACTGATATATTTGTGGCTTTGTTCACCACTTCAGTGTCGTTCTCTTTATGTCATGAACTGCCTCCTGAAACCTAAAAATGTTTTTGGGCCCATTTTGCGTTTATTAGACAGGACAGCTGAAGAGAGACAGCAAAACGTTGGGAGGCTAGAGTGCGGCATTACATGCAGCAAATGGCTGAGGTTGGGTTTAAACCTTGGTCGCTGCGATTAGGACTAAAGCCTCTGTGCATGGGACGTGCAACATAACCACTAAATGGAGAATGAGAAGCTTTTTTCTTTCTCCAGATGTTGGTGGTGATTAATTGCGATTAACTAGCTGAGCTGTCGGAGAGTTTTTTTTAAAGTAATAAGGCCATTCCAAGGGGCAGCAGCGTTGTTATTTTCAATCACTGTGACTTCAGGGAGACACTTTGGCCAATCCAAAGTGCCTAAAGGGACAAAAAAAAAAACACGTGATTAATCGCGATAAAAAAAGTGCATTTTTGTCCTTAATTAAAGGCGATTAACTAGCTAATGCTGACAGCCCTTGAATATTATTTTCTGGAACAATGCCACGTCTCTGGTTAGCAGTAGGAACAGGTTTTGACCTAAGCTCCTTAAATACTGTAGCATGTCATCAGTCCATTACCTGTGTGAGCTGTCAGTCAGTGGATTACCTCTGTGGTCGTGTACACCTGTTTACACAGAGGCTCACACCTGTCACTTGTCTTGCACGAACATTTAAACTGAGAGAGAACACATGTTGACTTTAACAAAATACACCACAAACAGTAGATTAATGAATAGATGTAGTATTCGGTATTCTGAGTGTTAAAACAAACTTCTACAAAAAGGTCACTCCTCATGGAGCTCAAAGACACGTTATTAAGCTGCTCCAATTTACAACTTTAAATCCTAAAAAGCTGGGACGTTGTGTAAAATGTAAATAAAAACAGAATGTGATGATTTTCAAAACATTAAAACTCCCAAAACTCTCACATTAAGTAAGAATGGTAAAACACAAAATTGCATAAATTAGTCTCCTCAGCCCCTAAAACACCCAGAGTATTTATTTTTTTAAAAAGTGAGGTCACAGAGTGGTACTTATGACCCAGTCCCAAGTTTTTTAAAGCATATTTTTGGCATCAAATTCAAATCGGGCATATCATTTTCCAACAACAATGACATTTCTGTTTCAACATTTTGGGGTTGTAGTGTTTTGCAAATCATTTTAAACAACGACCTAACTTTTTAGGAAATGGGGATGTAATATTTACAACATTAATACATGATCAAATGACTTAAAGGTCCAATCTGTAAGATATCTACAGAATCAAAAAAAGAAACGAGATTATCCTCAGACATTAAGGAAACATGCTGTGTTGAAGTGCTGGCTTCTCTATCAACGATGCAGCAGCCAGTATGTCCTCCTCATAAGTTTCGATTCCAGTCATCGATGGTTTGTTTTTATTTTTACCAGAGAAGGATGTCGGTTTTTAAAGACACCCCCACACGGCCGTTTTGACCTTCGGTTTGTCAGGCAAGCAAACCAACAGGTGTTACAGCGATGGAAGCGGGCAAAGAAATTGGTTAAGATGAACAGTAATTGACTCTACAACCTAAAAAGCCTTTTCATTTTTCTAATAATCTCCACGAGCAGAAACGTGATTAAACTAGGATGCATTTTGGAGATGCTTCTTTAAAAAATTGAGAGAGGTTAGAACACACAACGGTTTCAGGACTGATGCAGAGTTGATTCAACACAGAAGCTCAAGTGTCCGCAACATGGCCACCCACATGCACATCGACTCTAAGGAGGAGGGGGCGATATTCTCAGATTTTGTTGTCCTGAAATGTTTTGTTTGGCACTGATAAAAAACATTTTAGATCAGCTTTATGCTGTCGTGAACACATCAGGAAGCTGTTTTCAGCAAAAAAGTTGAATAAACTCTGAACACTAATGACGAACAAGGGGGAAACCAAAGCAGAGCTAAAGAGTCTAACTGTTCTTAAATTCATCTGGTGAGGTCAAATAAGGCTCTTAAATAAATGTCACTGTCTTTGTGTCTTCTGGATGTGTAAAGGAACACTTCTTAGCTAACACGTTATCCAAAGCAGATTTATAAATGGATGTGTTTGCAGCTTGTTGAGAAGTTCTCCTCCCTATGGGCAGAGCAAATAAACAAAGGAACAAATGATGCTTTAATAATGTATGAATTGACTGTAGGAGAATAACAATTATACTGAGATGTTTGCACGATCATTTCGTGTTCAGTGTTAATGCAAACATGTCCTTTGGCTGCATGCAGAGATTGACCTCGCTACTGGCTGTTCTCACGTTATGCTGTTTACATGAACCTTGAACTACAACATCCTTTAACCGAGTCTCTCTAATAAACCAGATTATTCTTCTGCCACCTGAAGGACGCACCTGCCCACAGACACAACATTTCAACAGAAAAACACAATGAAGAAACATTGAAATCTGCTTTATATTAACAAGAAATGATTATGTTGTCTAGAGGGGCCGTTGGTAGAACACTAAAGACGGATATCTTACTAAATTAAAGAACATAAGAGAAGTGTAAGATGGTTCTGTATCACAATAAACGGGCTATCTTAACCAAATCTCTCAGTACTACAGAGGATCATCAATAAAAGCTCTGGACCTGAAATTTGGTAACAGAGCTGATATTTAACTTTTCTTCTTTCCACTGAAATTGTAAAAAAAAACTTTCTACTGAAATCGACAGAAGTTTTTTATTTTATTTTTTTAACCAGGAAAGAAACTCATTGAGATTAAAGATCTCTGACAAGAGTGTCCTGACCAAGACAGACAGCAGCACAATGAACAGAGTTTCACACAAACAACGAGCAGCCAAACATACACATACAAAAACAAATCATTAGACACTAAAAGACACAAATAACAAATCTGAACAGCAAATGTTTGTCAAAATCACCCAACAATACATCAGGGAGAACATCTACAGCCAGATGTGTCCGCCTCCAAGTCATTTAACATCCTCTTAAAAGCATCCAACGAGAGAAGCTCGTTATGTCTCAGCTCTTTTTGTAAGTCGTTCCAAGTAAAGGGAGCAGCGAACTTAAACGCCTTTTCCCCCAGTTCAGTTCTGACTTTTGGAACAGACAGTAAGAAAAGCTTGTGAGCTTCTTGCTGATGTTAAAGATAGTCATGAGGAAAAAAAGAGACCCAGGAAACTCTGAAATCGGCTCATAAAGCCTTTATTGACTATTCATAATTAAAAGCTAATAAACTGCAGCCAATGGGGTTTAAGCCTGCTCCCCTTATGAGCGCCATGGGACTGATATATGTGGATCCAAATATAGAAGAGTGAAAAAAAGGCACTGAGGAGGTTGGGCATTAGGAAGTAATATTGAGTTGATTCCTTAACACCATGTGAAACTTTCTGACCTGCTGAAGGACCAGTGAGCAAAACACAACAAACTCCTGCGATGCAACTTGATCAATCTCATCTAATGCACTCAGTACCAGAGCTGCTTTTCAGGGGTACATTAAAAATCAACAATTCAAACGAGTGAAACAGTTGTAAGAGATGCAGATTCTGTTTGTCAAGTTGTCCACATTTACATTTGAAAGACTACTTTGTTCCCTTGTACTGTAGACCTGTCAAACTGACTCCAGATAGTGATGCTTTAATGTTATACTGCAGGCTGTTTTTGAAAGCAGCATGAAGGTGGAAATTTGGAAAATATGAAATAAAGCAGCAACTGTGTGGATGTACTAAATGTGATGTCCCCAGTGGTTTGTGAACGCCCCATTTGAAACCTTTAGTTGTCTTTAGTTCATTTTATGGCAGCAAAAGCGACCATATTTGGACAAGAGGGTGGAGAACCATCATTAAATCTTTATTTTGCTTGACCAGCCTTAAAACAACAACCAGAAGCCCACCCTGCTTAATTACCTTTTTTACTGTAAATGAAGCTATATTTCACAAAATGAACACCATGCTATTCTACGAATCATAAACCTGTTGATTAAAAATCATAAAATTATCAGGAAAATGTTTGCTGATATTAAAAATCAACCAAGAAGTAGGCTAATTTTCCCACCTGGTTCTATTCAGTCAGACCCACTTTCCAAGTCCAACACAGTTTGGGCAGATGGCTGTTCATCATGAGTCTGGTTCTGCTGGAGGTTTCTGCCTGTTAAACAGCAGTTTTTCTTTGCAAATGTTGCTGGATGTTTAGCTCATAGTGGATTTATTTGGGTCTCTAAATAATTGTGCTGTGGTACTCGAAATGGTCTTGGTTTCGTCTCGGAATCAAATGCATTTTTACTGGGTCTCATCTCGGTCTCAGACTGAACCAGGGGGGACAGAGGGACCTTCTCCATAGCCGCCCCCTTCCCATTGGAACTCACTTCCCTTCAGATATTCAAGACTGCACTGACCCGTCCACATTCAAATCACTGCTCGAGACTCTTTATAAGCAAGCTCTTCGCGTGTGATTGTGCTGTGTGTTCTTTCTTAAGTGTAGTTTATGTTGTTCTTTATCTGAACTGTGTGTAATGTTGCCATGTTTGTTATTTTAATCCTCCTGTTGTTTTGATCCTTCTGTTTATTTTCTTATGTACAGTGTCTTGTGTACTTGTAGAGCGCTTTATAAACAAACTGTATTATAATAATAATTTCAAAGTAGATTTTGATGTCAGGTGGGAAAGGAAGGATAAAACATGCCAGCTAGTGGTTTAAAAATAGGAAACATCAGATTGTGTTCAGTTTGTATCTCAGGGTTAAAGCTGACAGATATCGAGCCAGAGCCATTCAGCTCTCTCTCCTGCCTTTTGGGTCTCACAGGTTTCTGCCAGACAGACAAGAAGATAATTCAACTCTGACAGTGAAGTATCCTCTCCAGACCTGCACAAGAGCATCCTTACATAGAGATCCTCACACACACACACACACACACACACACACGCACACACACGCACACACGCACACACGCACACACACACACACACACACACACACACACACACACACACACACACACACACACACACACACGCACACACGCACACACACGCACACACACACACACGCACACACGCACACACGCACACACACAAATCACACGCTCCTTTTGGGCTTTAAGCGGGCATCATTAGTGCTTTTTGTGTGCTCGCAGTAACGTGACAGTTGGACGTATTCAGTAATCAAGCCCAGAGAGAAAGCTTCCAGCACAGGAATATATAAAGACATAACCTGGCTGTGTCTGAAAAACAGCTTTGTAACATTTATTTTCATGGCTAACCTGAAGCCATGTTCTTCAGTTTGAAGTGCAGGGACTTCCTTTTTGTTTGTTTTTATCGAAGCTGACACGCAGTAAACACCCCTGAAAGCCGGCTGAATCAATGCGCAGGGCTGACCTCTCATTCAGATGTCACAAGCATGTTATGAAACAGAGAACATCTTGAGTGTGATTATATGTTATTACCTCAGATAGATGTGTCTTCTGGAGGCTTTTAACTGCCAGATTTCATTTTCACTGACTCTGCATCCAATCTGAGGGAAATTACCTTAGATACATAATAGCTCAAAGTGGGCTTCATAATATCCACATACTGTAACTATAGCCCCCCATTATGGCTGTTACAAGTTCCCTCTTGCAGCCATTTTCCAAATGGTCCCCATCATACCGTCACGGCGGCCTCAGATCTCTGCTAAGGCTCGCCCATGTTATTAACTCTCATTTTCTTCAATGTCCTAAAACTGCTGGGGATATTTCACAAGATACCAGAGTGTGCATATCTTAATCGCACTAAATTATTGAGCTTACATTGGCAAATTATGTCTCTGGACCCTGAAATTGCGTATATCACTAGTTGTTGAGTGGTGATTTAAATACTTCTTCTTTGTTATCAGTTTCATCAGTGAGTCACCCTGTCAGGAAGAAATATTCAAGGGATAAGAATAGTCAAAAGGGATTTCAAGCATCACTGAATAACATTTAGCACATTGTGATTTTTTTGTTGGCATATACTGTAACAAACAAAAAAAACTTTTGTAGTTTTATAAAAGCCGTCATTTTGATTTTCTGTAAACTGCGTGAATATTAAAGCAGCATTTATGCATTTTGTTGCTGTTTGACATCACAAAGAATTCATGTGAGCCCTACGTGCACGGATGACGGAACAATTTATGTGCTGTATGTAAGGAGCCAGTGTGCATGGGTGCACAACACATATAAAGCATGGACCAGATTTATTAGATAAAAGGTCACATCCTCTCCACACCGCTCATTATTCACACTACCAAGGTTGTTCTTGACATGCCTTTTTTTTATGAACAAAGACCGTCACATGCATGTATTTACCTGTATTATATGTATGTATGCACACTGTGAGGCTGCTTATATAGAACCTGGTTGAAGTCTGCAGCGCTTCAGTGCTCCTTTACATTTCATTAAGGAAACACTCTACACCTACATACATAGAGGAGGTGTGGTTTGCAATGGATGATTAAAGACTTTGATTGTTTTCAGCAAATTAAAATGTTGAACAAACAGATTCTTTATCCTCCTGCTGATTTAATTAAGATTTAATTAATGTGTTTGGATGGATAATAAAGCACTCGTATTTGTTTGTGTTCAATAAATCAACTCTGTGTTAAAAACTTACAAGCTAAAGCTATAGACACAATAATTAGAACAAACAGAGGCAACATTTAAATGAGCGCTATATCATAGGGCTTAAGAATCACTTTGTAAAATGTAATGGGAATAAATGTCAAATATGGATTAACATTCATAAGAGCTGTTTTAGCTTAAATATCAGCTCACAGTTTGTATTTTTTGTGTGCTTCTGTTGCCTAAACTGAGCTCCCTCCCTCCCTCTCTCTCTCTCTCCCTATATATATATATATATATATATATATATATATATATATATATATATAGAAGGAGAATATTATTTCTTCTACTGAAGCCAAGAAGGAGCAGACGAAACACTTGATCTAGAGAGGGACTTTCAAAAGTTTTCTGCAAGTTTCAGAGCCAGTATAGTTTCTCCTAATCCTGTTAATGACCTGAAATGTTCTCTGTTTCTGCATGTTGTCTCTGCCGAAGAAAAAACAGACACAGAGCTGGAGTTCACACTTCTATTGTCATATTTGGAGTGAAGGCTGACATCAAACTCGAATCAGTGTTCATAAATGTGCCATGCTGTTGTTATGAAGCTTTTCATTATGTATTTCCCAGGTTTCAAAGTGCCCCACCTTTTTACTTTTTCATGCCTTTTGTACACTTCTGTTTGGCGCTGAAGTTTAAAGCCTGTTTATCGCCTCTTCAAGGTTTAAGACGTTTTTATTATTCACGTCCCCAATGAGGCCACGCAATCCCATTGGTTTTAAAGGCTGGCGAGCCAACTGAGATGTCAGAGACAAGCTGTCTGTGAGGAACTCTGTAAGCCCGGGACACGGAGACACTGTGAGTGCTGGTTTATGGCAGCATATCAACAAATCATCTGCAGACTGTGGTACCATTACTGCAATACTTTGAATAAAGGTCATTTGGATATGACGTCAGAGCACATGTGTACACTGCACAGGACTATCTGGATGCATGTTTTTATTTGTAGGATATAATAAATTAAACAAAGTCCGAGCTGAAGATAGACTGGACTGAAGTCATGTTACCTTAAGATATGCATTTGTAATTTTGTTGTGTTTTTTTTAGGTACATTTTGCTCACAAGACTTTGACATGATGACCGTAAGGACCACTTAAAGGAGGGATCAAACAAGCAAACGTGCAACTAGGAGATGGACTGTTAAAACTAACACAGTGTGTAATTAATGAGTGGATTTCACTCTCTCTTTTTTTTTTAAACACATCATGTTTACATTTGCAAATCAGAAGGTCAATAAAAAAACTCAGGAAGTATCTGGCTTTTGGATGTCATGTAATTTCAACCAATGAACTCGTTTACAGTGAGATGAAACAATGTGTCACCAGGACCATGATCCTACACAGAACAACACTGGCACACTCTATACAAACCAACTAATACTTTGCAGACTCACTAAAGTCTACATGATTTGCATAAAGTGCATGTGTGCAACAATGAACAAAGCATGCAAAACTGCACAAATTGACTAAGATAATGCAGCAATGGATCTATAAAATATGACTTCCCTGCGTTCCCGGTTTAGCTCAGTTTGTAGAGCAGGCACCTCATGTATGTACAGAGGCTACAGTCCTTGTAGCACTGTTCACAAGTTCGACTCCCGATCCTGACACTGTTTGGTGCATGTCATCCCAAACTCTCTCTCCCCACGCTTCCTGTCTCCCTACAGCTTTCCAACCTGATGAAGGCCAAAATAGCCCCAAAACTTATTTTTAAAATAAGACCTCCCCCCCTAAGAGGAAATAAACTAATACATAAAAGTGAGCTCACACATTCCTGGAACAAATTACCAGCACATGCCAGGGATTGAGACAACTTAACCTTCAAAAGAAAACTCAAACTTTGGTTCAAAACAAACCAGTCATGCACTCATATATATAATATCTGTCTTCTCTTCTGGTGCCCGTTCTAGGGGGGGCTTCTGGCTCATCTTGCACTGTTAATTAGCTAATTGTGTGTATGTTATTTCTTATCTGACAATTGTGTCCCTTTTGTTAGTATTGTTTGTGACTTCTTTAGTGTGTTGTTCTGTAGAGTGTCCTTGGAGGTGTCCTGTAGTTGTACATTTGTGTTATGTTTTTTTTAGTTCCTGCTTTAGGGCTACGGATGAAATTCAGCTTTTGTGCTAATTCCGGCAATTTTACATACAGTAGATGAAATCTGCTGACATGTTGATTAAAGTGCACTGTCCTAATTCAATAAAAAAAAAAAGATATATGGAAGTAGAAAGCAAACTCAAGCTTATTTAAAGGGGTCAGGGTTTATGGTAACATTTTAGAGGGAGAGTTAGAAGGAGTATAATAGGAAGTCCAACAGATTTAGAAATGCTGCCAAATGGACAAAATCCTGGTCACAGCTTTGGTCGAATGATTGGAGAAAAGCCCAAACACTCTTTGACTTCATTCATGACTGAAATAGGTACGGACATTGGATGAAACAGACAAAAATAAAAATCTCAAAATCCCAACAAAAAATAAAAGATGGTAAACACTGATTTGATCTCTTATGCTGCCCATACTTTGGGTCATTCTGTCTTCTCTCTACTGTGTTTTTGTTCTTCTGGTGTTTGAGCTGCATAATAACTTCATGTGTTTCTGTTCTTTGATTCCCATCCTTTGTATCCTATATTTGCTTTGGTCTGTAAGCGCGATTTGTTGATTCTATTTGAAGAAGACTTTTTTTTCTCATTGTGTCAGATTCTGATGTTGTTTGTATGTTTTATAGCATGGGTGTGAATTGTCAAAATGAAGGAAGTCTGAATTCCAGTTTGCTGTCTCAGTCCTGTTATTGTTCCTGCTGACTCACAGTGAACACTGTCATGACTTACTGGTACACTTTAATAAAACAACATTTATTTTTGTTATTAGAAACACGTGAAATCTTTTGAAAAAGGACTGAACTCACTTTTTACTCAGGTGTTTTTCGAAACTTGGAAATTAACGTCACAACGTGAAGCTCTTGTTCTTTTAAGATTCATTAACAAAACAAACACAGCCACTTGTCGTTCATGACTCACCAAAGCTCAAGTGCCACTCAATCCATCCTCACAACACGCACACACTCAAATGAATTCAGGCGCTGCGTGACTCAGTTAACTGAGGAATGAGACAAAAAACTAATCCTGGATCATTTGACGCAGTAACATGCCAGTTCACAAAGTCACACGTCACTCTGTAGCCTGATATAGAACTGAGACAAAGGCGTGGATGAAACCCGAGCTTGCCTGTCTCCTTTATGTTGCCATGACGACAGCAGCCGTTACCAATGCCTCTTTGAGAGGAAGAAAAAACCCCCTCAGAGGACCTGAAGAGGCTCCGCCCACTTTGGGAATTTACAGATCCTACCTGGCAACCAAAAGTCAATACAATCAGCTTATTAAGATGAGATAATGAAATGAGCTGGTTACAAATTAACACCTCGATCAAATCCCTAAACCCTCTTCTTCTTCTCTTGTTTTTTTATCATTCCCATCCCTGTCCTGTGAGGCCTTTCTGTAGTGTGCAACTGGATGCGGTTCAGGGCGTGTTGCCTTCGCTGGCAGGTGTAGAAGCAGGTTGAGCAGGTTGTTCCCTGAATGCCACTCGGCCGGGCCCTCCTCCCTCATTCTCTGTCTCTCTCTCTATGTCTCTCTCTCTCTGTCTCTCTCTCTCTCTCTCTCTCCACAGGCCGATTGCTGATTCACTCTCAAACGCTGGCAGCTCAGGGAAGAGATTTTGTTGCCTGTGCACCTGTTCTCATCTGATATAGCCTAAGAATAAGGTAAGGATTTAATGAGGAGGGATTTTATTCTTTGTCTTGTTTTTTTTTCTCAGGAAATGTGTGCGGCTGTAAAATGGATGTAAGGGTTTTAGTCTAAATATGTGTAACAAGATTTGAGTCACTGTTTTATTTGAGAATCCCAAATAACCTCATTTAATTTCATAAAAAATCTTTCTGTAAAGACCTCCTCTGAAGACATTTTTAAACCTAGAAACAGTGAAACGTTCTCTTTTAAATGTTGTAAATGCTTCAAATTGGGCTTTAACCTTTCGCCTTGACTTCTATTTCATGTCTTAAAAGATTCAAAATAGAGTGTTGGTAGCAGAAATGCTTTTTATTCTCAGTGTGAATGTGTAAAGAGTTTGGTTTTTGGTGTCAAAACATCCCAACAATGAGTGGCATACATACTTTAAGACCTTACATAACCCAAACAGGGGAATTCATACCCCGCTTTAACACAAGTCTTTGTCAGCTTCACAGTAATAAAGACGCAAACATGAGGGCCCTTGAGTCAACTGACTGATAACCTGTGAAGTTAAATGTTGGAAGTAATATTTAGATAATTAAATAACAGAAGTGAATCATTAATTACAAATAAAAACTCTGGAGTCAGAATATATTGATGGAAATAAACATGAAAACTTTATGAGTGTTGAATTGCAAAAGTGCTCAGTCAATCATTTAGATAATAATGAAAACAATATAAAACCTCGGGCTATGAGTAGCAGAGAGAATCCCTCCCATGATTCCCCGCCAGACATAATATCATCTTTTGTTATTGTTCTGATTGAGAGCCCCCTGGTGGCAGAATTTACATCCTGTGCGTTTACATATATTTTGTACTTTGCTACATTATAAAAAGCATCTGTAACTGAGGTAAAAAATTTAACAAATTAAATTAAAAAGGTACCAAAGGAGATCCAAGTTTTCTGTCCACAACGTTAAACTGCAGGCCAGTAGATCGGCCCACGATTATGTAGTCCTCGTTTGAAATAAGATAATATTTCAGTAGAGCTGTCTACAAACTTTGTTTATGAAACACTTTATAAACTGTATGTTGAAATGTGGGGGATCATAGCGAGAGTAATAATTTCACATCACAGCCATAGATTTGCTCAGGCATTGAACAACCTGGAGATTCTTGTTCTCTCGTCATTTTAGCACTGAACAGGAAATAGGTCATAGTTTACATTTCAAGCCCATCCCTTGCTCCTTCAGGTATAATAATACATATTTTATGTGAATTACTTATAAAATAATAAATAGTAAAACTGACACGGCCAAGTAGCTGCACTTTTACTTAAGTACAATAATCTTGAACTCTTTCTGCCCCTGCAAATAACATAGTTGACATTATATTGAAAAGTAAAAATAACACAGCTGAACTTGAACCAACTAAGTAGTTTACAGTGTAAACTGTCAGGCTGTTGGCGTCTGTGTGTGGGCTGCAGGAGTTTACAGTGTTTACAGGATGTGTGTTTGTGTTTGTGCGGGACTAGACCTTTGTAAAGTCACGGCTGACAGAGCCGTTGAGGTGAGAGCTGCTACAGACTCTGACAGACCAGCAGAGTGGGAACGATTTTCAACAGGCCGCTCTCTCTGAGTGCACAGGGTCAGAAGTGATCTCTGCCTGCTTCTTAGACCGGCTGTGGTCTGCAGGGCAGAGGTGGGACGCTTCAGGCCAAACGCTCTCTCACCTGTTGTCATGTCATGAGAACAGATGGAGAGTTGGTGTACACAGCTATGCTCAATGTGATGAGGGATGGGAGGATATTTTTTGAAACAGACAAAAAGTGACGTGTTGAGTTTCCACCAAACAGGATTTACTAGTTTGAAAAATGTAAAAGCCAACACATCATATCAGGTAATAATGGTGTTGTTGGTCTCTAGCAGATATAAATATGTCACCTGAGACATTTCTGAGTTAAATTTGATCTTGTCTCTGTGGGATCTGACATTTTTCACTGTTTGTTATGCACACATTAAAAATCAGAACTCAAAACAAAACCATTCCTGATAAACTGTTTTTAAAATATCTTGTCTAATTGACAGTCCAGCTGATTCTCAGCTACGTGCAGCGTCATTCCTCTTGAATTCTCCTCAGGGTGTAGGTATTATAAGGATACACACCTAGACATGCTCTGCCTGTTAAGAACTGTAAGTTAAGGCGAGGATAGAGGGGTGGATGAAACGCAACAAAGGTCATTGCAGTTAACGAGCGTTCTTATATCAAAACAACAGTATATGCTGATGTGAATGATTCCCATAATGATAGTACATGACTGTTGGAGAGAACAAGCATCAGGTAAAGGCCAAATCTCCACACTCACAATCTAACAGACCTCGAAGAACATTCCTGGTAAATGTACGAGTATTGGGCTTTCCCACAGTCAAACCAGAAACTCACTGAGGGCTCTGATGCAGACTTAACAATGTCAAATTATGCACATTCTGTGAGTTAGCATTTCCAACTTTACTGTGGGACCTAACCAAAATTGATCGCATACCTGGTGAAGTGTAAAAGAATTTGATTGTCCAGCCCCCCACTGAATGTAAAAAAAAGTTCTTGTATGGATGCAGTATTCAATAAAGTTTGAAAAAAAAGCATGGATGGGATGTGAAAAACACAAATAAATTAATCTGTAAGAAACAACATGTAGGTAATCTCTAGTGTGACCATTTATATGATGTTTGCTGAGTTTATGTAGAATTAAATATTTACCAAAGATTTAAATGATGACTCTCCTGACTAGAAAGTTTAGTAAAACATATAAATGCTGTAATGTAAGACACACAAATACTAAAGACTGGAGGTGGGCTTATTTTAAAATTATTAAATGGTGTGTGATGTCATGATATGTGTCCCATTCCTCCAAATTCCATCTGAGATTGACTCACATAATGCACACCTGACATAAACCCATGAGGTTTAGTCCTTTGGCTTCATGGAGGAGGAACGGATTGGGCCATAAAGGACAAACACATGGTTAAGGTGAATCGGTAGCAAGTTGGTTTGGTTTAGATACAAAGCTACTTGGTTAATTACGAGGGTAAACAACCCCAAAAATGACTTGAAGTTTAGCTACACAGAGGACACAGACACTGGTCTCCTGTATGGAGTTCTTATGTTCGTTTGACTCATCCATCTACCTCAACCTCTCCCCTAGACAGACTTCTGTGGCTTTTTATACTTCATCATTTGATTACTGAATGTCTTTCTGTAGGTATCACTGTGACCACTAAAAGTCACAGCCAAAATGTAGATATAGACATATTGTGTATAAACTGCTTGCACTGACTACAGATTGTTTCTTGTGTAGTCAATGGCAGCATACAGTAAGACAGATTTGAACTGCAGCAGAATCGTACACGGTGACGTCATTGTTGCCTCTGTGAACATAACGCAGCTTCCTTGTTATCAAATTAAACCTAAAACGTATTAAAACTGTACATTTTAGTATCAGGCCTCCACTGAGTGTAAACTTGAGATTCTGCTCACCATAATAGTTCAGGCTGGGGAATATGAAGCACTGGTTGGATGTTTCTAACCGAAAACAACTCTATTTTGTCTGCTGACAGCTTGGCAGAGGAGTCGAAACACTAACCTTTAGCTTGAGAGTGCTTTGGATGCTGAAAGGTAATTTTCGTCCGAGTTCACAGCTGTGGACTTCAATCTTTAGGTGCGGAAGAAATGGTCAGCTTAATCCTGAAAGTTATTTTCACTCCTACAGTGTATTGCACTCTAAATCATTTACCACCTCCCCCTATCTCGAGCCATTTCTTTAATAATGTGCTCTAAGTGTGGGATAATCAGCACACTTACATGAGTCCTCTGAGTGATCGTGCATTCACACAGCAGGCTGCTGCATCAACAGCCCACAGGTTTTTCCATTTATTTCACACAGAGCAGAAAAACACAGAAACACGGCTGATGTGTGGATGATAAACAAGCCTGGTGAGAAACTGAGCACAGATGAACACACTGGCTTATTGGTACTTGACAATCAACACGGCTGTATGTTTTCACACGTACTACAGAACAGCAGTTTCACCTTTTGGAGGTGTTAAATTGGTATGAAGTTGCTCGCACCTTTTAAGGAATCCTAATGTGTTTTTAAAAGACTATGGAATATATTCTTTCTGATCGAAAAAAGATGCAAATTATCCATGAGTTTTACAGAAATTTACTTCTTTTTAATTCATTCGCAGTAGTTGCATCCTCATTGACTTGTTTAAAAAGCATTAAAATGTTATGACAGAAATGCGAAAACTCCAGATTTGCATATCCAAAACCCAGGCGCTGCAGGCCACAACATCACTCTCTGTAGACGGGTCCTTTTCTCACCGCTCGTCTCAAGAATGAGCTCAGAACAAAGAAACCGATCAACAAAGTGAGTCGCAGAGAGAGGGCCCTGCAGGGAATACAACTAGAGCTGCAGTCATCTGAGTTGTTGGAGTGAAGCCGAGGGGAGAACACATAGCTAAGAGGGCACCTGTGTGAATTCACACTGCCAGGAAGGGCACAGATCCCATCGGAGATTCTGCTGAACTGCTGCAACTCGCTGTGTGACAGTGCAAGCATGACTGTTCATGTCCCACGTTCAACACATCATCATCTAAACAGTTACCTTAAAACATAAGGTGGGAAAGGATGAGTTGTTCAAGAGTTTTTATCTTGACTTGTGTCAGTGCAGATGACCTGCGCAGGTGATTTTTCCGCGCCTGGAAAATGGGAACAGACAGGGATGTCGTGTTGCACACTGAGTCTTTGCGTGTGGTCAGGCAGAGTTTGAAGGCAGTGACAAACACAAGCTCAACACCTGTGGCTCCGTCCTGATGGTGTTTATCCTGGGTAGGTCGTAAACAGACTCCACAGGCACTCAGGAAACAGAAAATAGCCAGAAAAATACACTTTTTAGTTTTCATTGGAGGTGTTGATGCATGTGTGTCTAAGCCTGATTCATTTCTGTTTTGACTCATAACAAGGGAAGGACTTGTAATTATATAATTTCATATAATTGTATTTTGAAACCGTTCCCATGGTTATTTATGAGTGCAGAGGAAACAAACACTGAATCTATGAATGGTTGGGAGCAGGATAGAATTTATATTCAGAAAATAATAATTTCATTTATTGTTCTATTTTTGCAAACAAAGGACTTTTATAATTGATGTTTTTGAGTATATAAATGCTCTGATGATTTTGATACAATGACTGAAACCTGTGTTTTTATATAATTAAATCAATATAATTATTATGATAAACATTATAATACAATGATATCAGTATAATAAGAGGGTTTTCCATATAAATGCCAATTACTTCATTGTTCAAATAGTGTAAAACAAACCACACATAATCATCACATTATCTGATGAGGTCAGGTAGCCCAGTTTGAGTTTTTAGCCAAATGCAAAAAAAGATTTTGTCCCTAGAAAATAATTCATCAATTAGCATCAATATCAAAACAACCAATGTTACATTTAAAGCAGCTGGATTTTGGCGCCCCCTGTGGACAAACTATGCAGTATAAAATCCCATTTAGAGTAATTCAGATTTGGTAATCCTGAATAGTCTGTATCTGGATCATGTTGTTTAAATCAAGGCTGGCTTTAAAAGAACAAGACAAAAAAAGATGGATTATCTGATCCTGGCATAAAAAACAAACAGATTTCCAACCTTTAAACCTTTGGGCCATGGTCTCCTTTATGAAATGAAATGAAAAGTTTTCTTAGCCAATGTACAACTGACTATGTTCAACCTAAATATTACTAAACCCTTTTTTATGACTTCTTGGAGTACTTTGCAGTTCAATCAACTAGTGATGATTAATGCCCACTCATGATCCACTTACTTTGTAAGGCAGATTTTTTTAAGGACAGTGGATAGATTAAGAAATCATGGGAGAGAGAGTTGGGAAAGACATGCAGGGAAGGAGCCACAGGTTGGATTCAAACCCGGGCCGTCCGCCTGGAGGACCACAGCCTCCGTACAGGGGACACGCCAACTAATCACCAGGCCACCTGCACCCCCTTTGTTAGGCAGATTTGAACCAACCTGAGCTTTCAACCTTTCACCTTAACTTTAAGGATGATGTTGATACAACGTCTGAAACATACAATACGAAACATATATGACTATTTCATTGTCATTATAGTTGCTAATATTGATATCAGTTCAGTGGGTTCATTTATTACAGCAGCAGAACATAGCTTGTGTTTGGAGTCTAGGCTCCGACCTCATCTCTCCTCGCAGTTATATTTTACATGCAGAAATATAAGGAGTGATGAGATGATATCTCAAACCCCCCCCCAGTCGTAGTCGCTGGGTGGATGCTGAGGCTGAGCAAGAGCGCAGTACTGGTGCAGGTCAGAGCTGGCAATGAAAGAGCCGAGGGAGAGACCTGAAGTCTTGCAACTTAAATAGACAACCAATTGGAACGAGGCGTTGTCAGGTGAAAACAGTGCAGCTCGAGTTGTCCACCTGAAATAGCTCGCAGACGTCGCCTCATTATGATCAGTCTTTTACAGTATCATGCTTTGTTGTTACTGGTAATACTATTATAACTGGCATTATGGCTATAAATCTGTTATATTTTTGTCGCTGTGTTTGTCTCTATACATCTCTTTCTTTGTGCATCTCCCTCTTTCCCACTTTCAAATGGCAAATGGCTGTTCTAGGTTTCTGCCTGTTAAAAAGCTGCTTGCTACTTTGCTAAATGCTGCCAAGGGCTGTGCTCATGGTGGATTAATGCTAGGTCTTTGTAAAAAAACATAAAACAAGAATAAGGTCTAGACCTGTTATTTCGGTATAGTGTCTTAAGATAACATTTGTTATGTATTGGCACTATACAAATAACAATTATTTGATTGATTTGAAAGCTCAATAAACTGACTTTTAATTTTTCTCTGTGTTTCATTCGTCACATCAGATAAACAATCTGCTGGTAATTATGCATCTAAAAGAAAAACAACATTTTCTAAATGAATGGTCAATATACAGTATAGTTCCATTTCTCTCTTTACTGTATTCTGTATTAATTAGTCAGCTCCACATTTAAAAGTTCTATCACACTGTTTACTTCTGGCACTCTGAAAAGAACAATGGCCTCTATTTATTTCACAAAATAAAATGTTTTGTGCTCTCTCTTGTGTTTCAGAGTGTAACCAAAGGGCTGAGAATGAAACTGTGTTTGAAAATCACAGCAGGTCTCCTTCTGCTCGTCCAAGCTTTCAGCCTGGCATCGCTCCAAGACACAACTGACTCTCCGGGACGGACGATTGATAGATCGTGGCTGCGTGAACTCACCAAAAAATTAGCTGGAAGTCAAAACATTCCACTTTCTGAAGAGAAGGACTATGGGCAGGAGAACGGTGGGACTGCTATGGAGTCGAGTAACGATTACAGTGGGACAGCATCTGGCTCCATGGCAGTTTATAATGAGGATGAGGAGAACCTGGCCAGCAACGATAAGGATGCTAATGAATCTGATGATACGGCTTTTTTCACCACCACTATGCCTTTAGATGTAACAACCGAGCCACCTGAGTTTCAAAACACGACAGTTTCCCAAACCACTGCAACTACGGATCAAACAAACTCGAGCAACGTCAACATGACAGACGCCAAGGAAGATTTTTATAGCTCAACCACGACTCCTCAAAACTCCACAACTCTTCCAAGTGTGCAAAATGCAACCAGCTTTCCAGATTACTCCAATCAAACTGATTTAAATACGACAACTTTGGCTCCAGAGATCAATGCAACGCAAGAATCAACAACCAAACTAGAGGAAGATTCATGGTCCAGTGATGTCCCAGAGTCAACCAACACAACAACTGTAACAACTACAACAACTGTAACAACTACACCCACCACAGTAACGCCAGAGATCACCGATACACCCACTGTCCTCTTAACAACAACAACACTGTCTGATTCATGGACAACAGCGATAAACCCTGAGACTACAACAACAACGGTCGCTACTATGACTACATCAGAGAGGGGCAACGACACAGACAAAGCTGGAGCCTCAGGGAGCGACTCAGAAAGAGGTAAAGCTGCACTTTCAGGTGTCACAGGAACTGGTGCAAGTGTCCTCAGAACTGTTCTATGTGTCTGTGTAAGAGCTTGGTTTCAATTTATAGTGCAAAGTGCAACTCAAAGGCCTCCTAGCTGATTGGACAACCCAGTGGCCAACCCAAAATCCTCAACAGTGATTGGCTATTTGTCTTGTCAGAGGCAGGACTTTAATATCAACTATTCGGCTGCTAGTAGTTTTTTTGTCATTTCTACTTGGCACACTTCCTTTTGTTTGTATTTGGACTTTTTTACAGGGCAAGGTAGCATCTTTTAGATACTAAAATGTAATTGGCTAACACAATATGATCAGTTTAAATATAAAGTGTTAATAAATGCTTCTCATTTGTGCATGTCCAAACACACCTGTATGCTACCCCTACATGAGAAAATGCCCATAGTGCCAACCCCCGTCAAAAAAAAAGTCTGGCTCTGCCTCTGCTGGGTTGAAGTTAATTATTTAAAGGAGGTTTATTTCAATAGCAAAGCATTTTTTTCATTCACCATTAAGGGTTCCATTCAAATGACATATTTCTATATTGAAGAGCTTCTGCCTCTGACAAGACAAACCTACTGTTGATGGTTACACTCACATGCACCAATGTGATATACGTAGGTATGTGGAGCCAGGGAGAAGTCAATGAAAATATTATCCGGTACCATTACATGGTCTTGAGAAATTGAGGAATTTAGACCAGACATTTTCAACAGAAACATCCCCTTATGAACTTAGATCATTAAGAACTCTGTGATACTTATTTTATCTCAAATTTAAGCTTGATAGGCAGTTTAAGCAGATAGAATTTAGGACACTCAAAAAGCATATAACAAAAGGTGTTAAATGCAAAATTGTTTTCAGTCAAACGTCTGTTTTTCTGTTGTCGTGCATGATAAAAACATTTGAAATTTCTCCAGACATAGAAAATGAAAATGTGCAGTCCCTTTTACTTTTTCAAAAATTGGCCTTTCTTAAGCGTACTTCAGTGGATCTGGTCTTAACAGCTAAAATTGCTATTTTCTAAACAATTTTTTTGAAGTGGATATGAATGAGACCCTCAACTCTGGTATCATAAAAGCCTGTCAATTATTTTAATCCATAATCCAGAGACTTTTAGGTCCAAGCAAAAGGCATCATACATCATAACAGGCAGAACATCCTTTAGAGACCTGGTTTTACTGTAACAAAATCCCTGTCGCTTAGCAGCATATATCAACGTTTCTTGTTTTTACACGTTGCTTTTTTCCGCCCTTTTGCTGACCCACATTTGCCTGCTTCTATTTTCCCACTGGCAGAGGACAAACAGCCCTTCTTTCAAAGGAAAAGGCTGGATTGGGTTTCAGGTGCTATCGATGGCTGCTTTGAGCAAAGGGGTCTATTACAACCACCCTCCCTGCAGGACAATGAAACCCTGTTTTAGTGGATAAAAAACCTGAAAGAGCTGGTCAGGGACTGAGGTCAAAGATACTTACTCTGCCTCTGTGCAGGGCGTGAGACTACCATTGGTGTTGATCATGAGATTTAGGAGATAGTTCTAAAAAAGGGGTCCTGTAATGATCATACAAATCTGTCTGTCTATTTATCCATTCAGAAAGATACCTTAACTACTGAAAAAAGAGAGGATAGAAAACTTTTAGTGGGAAATATGTGGGCGAGCTCACTTCTAACACATTGGCAAAAAGCAAAAAAAGCCCTGTAGAGAGCTGGCGCTAGATTTGGATTAAATAAAAACTCACATCACACGCACAGATGTGACAGCAGGACATAACACTAACAGATGATGACAATAAACAGAGGGAACACGGTTGTGAAACTGCAGGCAACACAGAAAGAAAAACTATGCTCCACAGTTACAATGACAGGCACAGCGTGTTTACAGAAACTACAAGAACACAGGCGGCTGAGTAGAGATTTGTCTATAAGTATGAGCCTACAATACAACTTTTCTTCACTGACTTTAATCAAAACATCTTTTCTCTCCAGCTGCTTGACCTTACTAGGCTCAGAGAAAATAGAATTGCTACATTGTGAAAGTTTCGTCATTTGTCAGGGTGTTTAAGTTTCATATTTTGACCAATGAGTGCTCACATTATAGTATTCAGATATGATCATAGTGTGATGTAACATGCTGATGTGTAGCAGCTTTAATACACACCACATTCATCAACTTAATTTATGTGTTAGCATGCTAACATTAGCAAAGTATTACAGAAAATGTCATCAAACTGATAATGAAACTTGGACAAAATCCTGGATTTGATCAATTTTTAACTGATGACTCTCAAAAGCATTCATCCACTTTGACTTTAGATTTGACTTTAGACCTATTTATAATGATTTATGAGTAGGGTATGAATGCTTTGCTGCTAACTGCTGTTAATCAAACAGTAATCTTGGAACCCATCTGCCAACATCTGGCCAACTTTGCTCAGCAGTTTGCAAAAAGGACTTCGGGCCAAGGCTTCTTTGCCATGCATTTCAAATGTTTCCAGTTGGACTAGCAACTTGAGACACGCAAATTAATTAAGAGTAAAAAAAAAACAAGGTCCAAGAGCAGATTATTAGCTCGTGCCGGGAGATCTTGGTTTGTTAGTGCCAGTTTAAAACTAAATCACCATCAGGTTAATGAAATACAGGATTGTATAAAAGCCAGAATTAAGAAGTAAGAATGGGTAGAGAACATATTGTATTTATTCATCTGGGTAAAACACGTCATCTTTACTAAAATGCTTCCACTGCAAGAGAAAAAAAGACAAACTCACTCATATTTTATTATATCGACACTCAACTGAACTGAAAACAGAAAACAGAAAGTGATACTCAGAGAATGAAAAAAGGTCTTTTTGTTCAACCTGCCTCGGGTTATGGGGTAAATTGATCTTCACAAGTGGGTAAATTGAGCCATTTGTAGATAAACAGAGCTGCTGAATTATTTATGTGTGAGTTCTGACAAAATACAGATGAAATATTTCTGTCAAAGGATATGGAAAACAATTGTGTCTCTGTTACTATCTTCCTTTCTTCCACCTACTGCTGTTTCACAAACAATAAAAAAACAAGAGTAAAGTTCAATCAGTGACATCGACAATCACACTTTGTAAGTTAGAACTTTACATTTTCACACTGACACACTAATTGTTAGATTAGAAAAGGTTTGAAAAGGTCAGTCTTGTTTGTAGATGAATCTCTCATGTTGTCCTTATTTTGAACTCTATATGTATATAGATGCAGCATCTACATTGTTATTTTCACACCTTTACACAGACTCTAATGAGCGTATATAATAAGCTCAGTGCTACATTTACACGACATTAGAACAATTATGTTATGAATGCATTAGCTTAAAGGTGATCTGGCGTGATGGAAACTGGAAAAATATTTACTCCTGTTTCACATTTTTCTACATGATGAGCACAGTCTCATCAAAATATTTAAATATATTCAAGAAATTATCATGATTTGGGAATGTTAATTGCATTAATTACTGCTGCGTCAATTAAACAAATCTGTACAGCTGACTAATTGGGATGTGTGTCGATGCAGAGTGCTGCCAGTGGAAACACGATTTAGAAAAGCTCATTTCAGCCATAATTACCTGACAATTAACCCTCAAAGACAGCAGCAGATATGAATAATCTTGCTGTTGACAAATTATTTATCGCTCTCTTCCTCCTCCTCAACCTCTTATTTCTCCAATAAAGGTTTGGCTTCGGATCCAAACAATCAGAGATACTCGACATGGGGAACTGTACTGGGGACAGTGGCGGTTGTGGTCTGTGTAGGACTGGTGGCCTACGTCATCCTGAAACACAAACACCAGAAAGGATTCTCTCACAGGAAACTGGTGGAAGAGTTCCCTTCAGATCCAGGTATGTTAGCTAATGTGCAGCAAATGCTAATCCTTGTTAGCATTTTAAAGGAAACTTATACTCTTGGACAAATGCAAGTTTACTGTTGTTTCTTTAGCATTATTCAAATATGGTCTTTTAATGTTTTCTAATAAATACTCTGTGCTATGTTGGACACAGATTTTAAAATCTTAAAGTGATGCTAAAAGAAAACAGTATATGGATGTAGTCTCAGTGATGTCACACACTGGTTTCTGAGGAGACCTTGAAGCCAACAATGACAGTTGCCATATTGGAAATGCTATTTCCCGTGCAATGATCAGTAGTAACAGGCGTAAAGTTGAAGTCAAAGCGGGCTCTAAGCGTTCTGGGGAACAGCTACAGTGCGTCCACTAGTCACTCAAATCAGCCATGCCACAAGTTATTCAAATGTGTGCATAAGTCTTAACCTTCATAGAAATAAAACAGAGGATAAATTGATCCCCATGCACAGTGTGTATTATTCAAGAAATTAGCCATTTAGCCTTCCCTGGTTCTTGGAGACAGCCTCAAGTGGACACTCGAGGAACTGAGTTTTTTTGCACACCACATTGGCTTCATTGGAGGTTGCCACTTGCATTCAGCCATCAAGGCATTTAACATTTCTAAAATCTGTTAAGGTCTTCCCCCTGAAAGTACATGTCAGACGCAGCTCGTTTTGCTGCAGCTATATTTATTTCTCATTTTCAACTATCATATCACCACAATTGGGGAAAATGCACAGAAGATATATCTAAACAAACACAGAAGTGGATGAAGTGATTCATTCTCTGCTGGACAGATTATCAACGATTGAAACCATCCTTCCAGCCAGATTTTAAAACTTTAAAGAGGAAGTCTCTTTAGAGTCAAATAGAAGTTAAATGTACATAAAGTTAAAGGGTAGCACTGTAAACACAGCTAACTTACTTTTACCACATAGTTCCTGACTCTTGAAATATCCAGATTTATATCCCCTCTAAAAAACAACAACAAATTAATATTTTTTTATTAGTGAGCTTCAGGGGTACTGTTCAATAAATCTTTTCCTTTGTTTTTTTTATACTAAGATTCTTTATGAGCTGGCTTTAGCTTGATAAAAATGTAAACGTAGACCCTCTGTCTCACTTTTCTCATTCAGGTGACGACAGTATTTTGTTCTCACGGTTTCCCCACCTTGCCTCATTTTTAACCTTCCTGTAAAAGTGTTTCTTAAATTAGGCTCAGCTGCAGCAGACAGGTATGGCAGCATATTTAAAATGAGTCAGATTACATCATAAAGGTACGGCCTTAGGCTCATTGTATGCAGTACATTCTGAAACACAGGGTGCAATTCAATGAGTATTGATCCCTGGAAAACATCAAGAAGACGCCCAAAAGCAATCTTCTAAAAAAAATGGAGTAAAGCTCTGCTGTGGTAAACAGAGCCGCAATTTTACACAATGTACCTTCAACAATGTGGTGAGGTGAATTGCACTGCAACTGCTTTGCAACTGCTCCACCCTGAATTCTCCCAGTGTACTGTACCATTTCAAATTCAACATGAGAAGCAAATGCACACTCACAGCCGAGCTCTTAAATTACATGCTCAACACAAGACGTTTTTTTTGCTCAGAAAGAAGTATAAAAAGGTTTTTGTCGAACCAAGAGAGAGCCTGCCCTTTCAGTTTATCAGCATTATTATTAATTTGAATGTTAGTATTCAATCCCACTGCCTATACTTATGTTTTATGGCCTGAATGCTACAGTCATCTGCAAAGGTTTTAAGGCTTTGAGGCAAAAAGAGATCTATTGTTTCATCATGTGACTGAAGTATACATACAGTAGCTAAAACATCAGTTTTATACTTCATTTATGAATGCTGGGCTGATTGCAGCTGTTCTCAAACAAACCTGCTTTACCCGCAGCCAACTACCAACAAACAAGCCAAATTGTGTGTTTTTTTGATCAGAGTTTTTTAGGGGGAGTTTTCCATATCTTTACCAAGAGTCAAGATAAAGGGAAAAAAATGTGTTTTCATAATGAGGCAAATCAAGACTTCTGATTTTCAAACAAGGGCATTGAAAAAAGGATTGACTTGACTATTTATATGTAAAAAATACAAATACATTTCATTTATAATTATTAAAGCAATCATTCAAGTATTTTAGGTTGTAACGTTTCCTTCTTTATCAAATTTACTGCAAAATAAACAACACAGGACTTCAATTCCTCAGAAAAACAAAGTCCAGCATTTAGAAGAGAACTATTAGGCTACTTTCTTTGCAAAATACAAAATGATAAAATGGTTTAAGATTACAAATGTTTTAATAATAAATGTTTTTAACTTTTCTTTTTCTAGTTCTCAGATTGGACAACAGTGAACCCTTGGACTTGAACTTTGGAGGTTCAGCCTATTACAACCCGGCTCTCCAGGGCGACAACATCCAAATGGCCAACTTTCCATGACGCCGCTAAAAACTGAAAAGTCTCCATAATCCAATGATGAACTCCCTGTGAGGAAAGTCTGCCAGTCCTGCTCATTGGTGTTTGATGGACGACCTATAATGTGGAGTTTTGTAAATAAGACTGTCTGAACGTGGCATTTGAGGAGGGAAATTAGCGAGAGGATTGTAAAGGTCTGTTGTCAGCCACCACAAATGCCACTTATGTTAGATTATGCATTGTGCTGAGTAGATTTATTACAATGAAATAGAGGGATCGCTGAAGGCAATCTGTCTGAACTAGACGACACCAGCCAAAATTAACTGTCAGCCATTTGTGTACGTTGCCAAAGGGAATCAAATCAAGTCTTTTTTGAATGAAGAATCTGCTCTGCAGTCGATGAAGCAGGCTATAAATTAATACTTGTTACAGCTTTAGTTTTATTTTCATTATATCTGTGTGAATTATAGCAACAAAATGTTGTCGAAGACATACACACAGAGACACGAACATAAAATCAGATCAGCTGAAAGGAAGAAAAACAGGTTGGGACGTGTGCTTAAGGGAAGTATTTGAAAGACAAGAAGTGCTGATGTCCTCTAGCTTTAAAAAACTTGCCAGTTGAGGCGTTTGCAACAAAATTCAGAAGCCATGATGAACAATAACGTTATCCATATCAATAATTACCTGCTGTTATGGCCTAAAGGAAGCACTAAGAAGTTAAAATTGAACCGCACTTTCTGATTATCCACAATTGGTAGTCACAGCCAGAGTCTGAGAATTGAACCATCAAACCAAAGACTTGAGTTTGTTTTTTTGTACACCAGAGAGGGAGGGTGGTGGAGCGAGGCGGGGAGACTGTTTTGTTATTCATAGACAGAGGTTTTGGTATTCAGGACGGGAGTTGTGTTATTTGGTCTTAGCAGCACTCAGTAGCAACAACTATATCATCATAATATCCTGCTTAAATCTTCTGACCTCCAAGTGTCCAAACAGATTTTAGTACCTCGTAGTGACAGCGTGCACCTTGTGTATACCTGGAGTAAACTTAGAACATATATGAAGAATCATTTTCATCTTTTTTTATTGTTATACTTACAGCTGAGTTTGCTTTAACTTTGGTTGACAACCTGTAAGATAATCAAGGAGGGGCTAGGGAGGCATTCATCTCTTATTCTTTATGCATCTTGTGCCTTTGTACAATAAAGTTTAACTAAATTTCATAATTGCTATTTTCAAAACTTTTCTGTTATATTTAAAAAACACACTTTCATAACTGTATATAAAGGGAAAATCCATCCTGAAAATCCATCATTCAGCCCTGCTCAGTCCTTTCACTCATCATTACCTGTGAAGCCAGCACTCGATCAATACGCTTCATGATTATGATTGATATGTGCCTCCGCTCGGCCTAAACACCCAACAATAACTCTGTGATGTGTGATTTCGTTTTTTTTTTTTGCTCAGATGGTTCGTCGGCAGGAACAGCAAGTCTATGCTTCCTTCCTCGCTGTAATTTTAGACATCAATCAGAGAGAGAGGCATTCTGTGTGAGTGAGCGAGGGGAGTTTTTGTGTCGCAGTGTTAAAGAATGGCAGTGATTACTGCAGGAACAATGCAGGCCAGATGGATAATGGGACACTTCTACATCAGTTAGCACTGTTTGGGAGCTCTAATGTAACTTAATGATGCCTTAATAAACAACCAAACACCCAAAATGTTGTCTTCTTGTTTTGATACTCTCTCATGAGTTGTCCTAAATAAGACAGGGCAAATATTCTACCAGAAAATAACTATTGTATTCAATATACACACACTGAAGCATGCAGATAAATGAGCGTGCTACTGTAAGGATGGGTGTCTTTCATTCATCACAAAAACATGCTCCACAGAGAGATGTGAGCCTGTTTCAAGTAAGCACAACAATTTAGGATGTGATTGTTTGGCAGGGTGCTAAAATCAATTAACTGACTTCGAGTCCTCGCTAAAGAATGTACATATTTCATTAGGAGGGTATCGGCAGGTTAATTTACACTTCCAGCTCAGCCCAAATTAATTCAAATGAAATTAAACGATTGGGATCTAAATCGAGGCTATGTCAAAGTTATTATTGGCAAAATTCAAATTCATTTTCCTCACGTTAAGTCGCCAGAAATTAGTTTAACCTATGAGATTAGCCTGATGTAATAATCCCAAATAACATGGTCTTTATCAGATGATGAGCCTGTACAACAATTAAATGGTCAACGGTGCATCTTGCAGGAAGCCGGTGGTTTTTAATGAATGTGCAGCCTTTCAGTCAGCGTGAAAGATAAAGGTAAGAGGACAGAAAGACACGTTGTTTTTACAAGAACAAAGTCGATTATTAAGTAACTCTCGCTCTGCCTGGAGGGGAATTAAATCTATGGTCGGTATACAGGACAAAAAAAAGCAGGTTTTTAATCTTGATAAATCTGACTTTGTTTTGGCAGAGGAGTAAAACACATTTTATCTGAGATTTGACTCGCATGATTTTACTGATGAACTGGCCGAGTTCAGAGATACTTCAGAGGGCAGTCAAATACAGATTGACGAAATTGATGTCTGGAGGACACTTGAACAGACAAATGTCAGGAAAAGCCATGGGCCTGACTGCATCACGGGCCGATTACTTAAGAACTGCGGCTTGTTCTTGAGTGGCATTTTTACATTCATTTTCCAACTTTCTCTATCCCAGAAAAAGGTTCCTGCATTATGGAAAGAATCCACTGTGGTACCTGTAGCCAAGATTACAAAGCCCAAAATGTTGAATGACTATCGCCCCGTGGCGCTCACCTCCTTAGTCATGAAAGGCTTTGAAAGTATTGTAAAAAGGAGCTTACTGAACATGTCTCAAAGAATAATTGACCCACTCCAATTCGCTTACCAAGCAAGGAAGGGGGTAGACGATGCCACTGCGACATTACTGGATCTTGTTGTTGGGCACCTGGAGGGCCTGAAAACACATGCTCGTCTGTGCTTTGTCGATTTTTCTTCAGCTTTTAATTGCATGCAGCCCCATATTCTTGCTCGTAGGCTGTCTGCAATACCTGACTTTGACTTTGGCACTATATGTTGGCTCGTCGATTTTCTTACAATGAGGTCACAAAGAACACGTGTAAATGACACTTTCTCTGAAGCTTCAATGTGTTCAACAGGTTCACCACAGGGATGTGTTTTGTCACCATTGTTATTCATGCTCTACACAAATGACTGTCAGAGTGAGTTCCAGTCCAGGTTCATTGTTAAATTTGCAGATGATTCTGTAATAGTCAGCCTCCTGCAGAAAAATGAGGTGGACCATGGTCCTGTTCTGGACAATTTCTTAAAATGGTGTGATGACTCTATGCTGCATCTCAATGTCTGCAAAACAAAAGAAATGCAGATTGACTTTCGCAAAGATCCACCTGTCAAAGCACCTACTTTTATTAACGGCTCAGCTGTAGAGACAGTGAGTCAGTATAAATATTTAGGCACCATCCTTGATGATAAACTGACCTTTGATGCGAACACTGACGCCATCTGTAAAAAGGCCAATCAGAGGCTGTTCTTCTTGAGAAAGCTGAGGAGTTTTAATGTTGACAAATCTCTTATGAAAATGTTTTATTCATCTTTTATTGAGTCCATTTTGACTTTTGTGATGATCTGTTGGTTTGGTAACCTCAGCATCACTAACAAAAACAGGCTGGGAAATATTGTTAAACTTTGCCGAAAGATTATTGGCGTTGACTTGAATGATCTTGGCCATATCTTTCAAGTAAGAGCCACTCAAAAGGCAAAAGCCATCTTGGAAGACCCTCAGCACCCCCTGCATGCAGAGTTCAGACTTCTGCCGACAGGGAGGAGGTTCACTTATGTTAGGAGGTCGAAATCTAACAAATACCTGAGGTCGTTTGTCCCTTCAGCTGTTGGGTTTTTAAATAAGCTGTAGGCATTGTTGCCTGTACACTTTTTACGATGTACTGTTGGTCTATGTGTCTCTTGTCTCACTCACGTCCATCATGATGATTTCCATGGTAGTTATGTTTTATATGTATTTATGTCATTGTGCTGTTTTTATGGATGTATTGCTTGTATGGACCTCTGCTGCAAACCAAATTGCCCCTAGGGGACAATAAAGATTTTCCAAATCCAAATCCAAAAAGTCAAATTCCAGCTGTTAGTTACAATGTGTTCAGACACAGAGTGTTTTACTTCAAAGATCACAGTCTGCTACAAACATCCATCCATCAATCCATCGGCTGTTCTGCCTGTCCTGTTCGGGGTTGCGGGGGGGCTGCAGCTGACCCCAGCTGACATTCGGTGAGAGGCGAGGAACACCCTGGACTGGTCGCCAGTCAATCACAGGACTAATATACAGAGACAGAAAAACTTTCATACTCACACCTATAGGCCATTTAGGGTAGTGCTTAATGAGCATGTCTTTGGACTGTAGAAAGAAGCAGAGGACCAAGAGGGAACCAACTCATGCACAGGGAGAACATACAAACGCCACACAGAAAGGCCCTGTCCTACGGGAACATCTTTTTGCTGTGAGGCTTCAAACAGTCATTATGTAAATTAGTGTTTTAAGTCTTCATATAACACCAAAGTTTAAGTTTTGACAACTAAAGTCTTTAAGTTAAATTCTTTATTTTATTCATCCCAACCCCCGCCTCGAAAATCATCAAGGCTACCCTCATTTACAATTCAAGATACAGACAAAGCACAATTAAATAAATAATTCATAAGAGCAGGCATACAAATCACTTATTCTTCAATGAAGCAACATCAGAGCAGATCTGAAAACAGGACTGCTGCAGATGTGAGTTTTGAGAGTTTGCTTCTTTAACCCGCTGCCCTTTTTTCTTTGCAGGGAGTCTACAAGCTTAAAAGCAATAAGAGGTGTCTCTGGTCGTGAACATGGTGAAGTGACAAATGTCGTCATGAAATAGTTTATGGACAGTTATGAATATTTTCTTTCTGGCTGAGACAACGGAAATAAAAATGGACCTGCAGATTTTTTAAAGCTCAATTTCATTGTTGAGGGACATTTCAGACTCCTGAGGCACAGAGTTGCACCATGCACAAATGTACAGTAAATATATAGTGTGAGCCTGCAGCTGCATAGATTAGCACGGCACACACACTGGAAACATGAGGTGGCTTGTCTCCATTCAATGGTAACTCAAAGGAAAGCATCTGTACAGCTTCATCATACATTAACCAAAGTGTATAAATGTCAGCTTGCCCTTTCACAGGCTGACGTGTTGGGCTATTTCTGGGCCAGATCCGGAAAGATATCAGGCCAAGTAGATCCGCCCTCAATTGTCAGCCAGCCACACCCACGGGAAACAACCTCAAGAGACTTCAAGCTTCGAAGCTTTTCACACAAATATGTACCACAAGTGTGCAATCCTACTTTGGAAAATAGAAAAGCATGCACAACAGCTGGGATAACATCAAAGTTGCTGCTTGCTGACATAAAAAATGAGGAAAATTCAGATTTCAGTTTGACTTTTATGTCTCTGACGCTGTGTTTTTGCATAATGATGCTATTTTTCAGAATAAGTATATTGTCTTACATGAGTTAAAATCATAGGGACAGTCTGTTCTTTTTTCATTGATGAGCCACATTAAACTTAATGAACAACATACGATGGCAAAGAAGCACATCAGTATTGTGAATAAAAAATCAACATGTCCTCATAGACCTCAAGTCCCCAAGTTTTACTTAATAACTGGGAGGCATACAGGAAGCTGCAGCATATGGAGGCTGATGTGCAGCTGCTGTTTCAGCCTCTGTTGTGAAACCTGCCAAAGTAATCCACAGAGAACAATTCACGGGAAGGGGGGGAACATCTGGAAACACCTGAACAGATACAGAGTTTGATACTCTCAGGAAATATTCATGTGTCTTTATATCTTCATTTAATACATTTATGACTTTTTTTTTTACGAGGCGCGTTAATAATTGAAATGTCACTTGTAAGCCAAATTCTGGCTTTTATAATCATATTATTTGCTTCACAATTCCACGTTGTTTTAATATTTTCCACAACCTTTTCATATCAGGAGACTGGGAAACAAACCTTTAGAGTTGCTCTCAGTTTGTTTGCTCCCATTTCTCCTAGCTTAGCACAAAGGGCTATACAGCTAACTTAAAAAAAAAAACACTAAGGAAAAGCTCAATAAAGCTTAAAATATATATTTTATCTTTAATCTTAACAAACAGAAACATGAAAAGTGTTTTCAATAAGTGATGTAACTGTTTATTAGAAAACGACAGGTAGACATCAATAACAAATGAAAGTGTAATATTCCTTTCAAAAATCCCAAGTGATCACTTTGGTTTGTGTACAGATAAATCAAATGAGATACGATCATGTTGATAAATGGATAGTGTTTTAGCGATTGGTAATGTTCTGTAATTCAGTTTAGCTGTTTCAACCTGTCTCCTTTATGCTAAGCTAATGCTAATCACATTCTGTAACTCTGCTCTGAGCACAAAGAAATCAAAGTGGTATACACACCATTTAAAGAATTAAAGCAGTCAAAAAAGGGAAAAACAACATAAGCTGTTTTTACATACGCACTGCAAAAAATATCTCTAGAATATTTCAAAACAGCCTATCCCTGAAATTGTCTTAAGTTTGGACCGGAGGGAGTCTGAGGAGGCAAAACATGACGTACTGTAAAAATAAAGCTGCATTCTTAATGTTTATATCCAAGATGGCAAGTGATGCAAAGTCCAACCACACACACACACACACACACACAGTTTCATGCCTTTATATTAATGATACGTGTTATTGGATGTATTCACAGTATAAACTAAAGAAAAGCAGAAATCTGTTAACAGAAATCATCATGTGCATGATGATCCAACTGGTCCCTCACCGGTTGCGTGAAGTTAACGTCATCACCCCTCCTGCTTGGTGCAGTGAACTGTCTGGACTATGACCTGCTGCGCTCACACATCGACTCACACTTTTTTTTAACGCAGAGAGTTAACTAGAGTGCTGGCGGGTAAAGTTGAGGTGTACAATTTGGCGGTGTGCCTTCACTCGTGTAGCTCACTCCAAAAATGTCCCTGGTCCTGTTGCTGGGTCAGCGGCGTGTGAATGGGAATGAATAGGTTAGTTAATGCTAATGGACACTTCATATAACAGCCTCTGCCATCAGTGTGTGAATGGGTATAAATGTGTAAGTGTGACCTCGATGGTAAACTCTCTTTCAGTAGTCAGAAGACTAGAAAAGCTCTTTACAAGCTGAAGTCCATTTATCATTTACCATGAATACAGCAAATGAGAACATCAATGGTTTGAATACAGTTCTTTGGGGGGGAAACATGTTTCTTATGAGGCACAAAACTTGTGTTACATATTTTGTGTCAGTGCACAAGTATTCAAAATGATCAACGCCAGATTTTGCCTTAATTGGGCAAACTGGGGCAAGCCTACAGGGAATAAACAGAGTGAATGTTTAATATTCCCCAAAGTATTCTTCTACACTATGTGTGTGCGAGTGCTGTGGTTGAAGGTATTGCTCAGCATTTAAAGAAGTACACCTACAGCTCAGACTGTTTTGACTTTAGAGAGATTCCTGGGGTGTTTTTAAAAGCTTACTCAATAGGATATGACAGAGAGAGAGAGAGAGAGAGAGAGAGAGAGAGAGAGAGAGAGAGAGAGAAATGAGGCCAAACAGCAGGTTAACATTCTCTCTCTGTCACTTTCTGGGAGCACAGGTCGCTCGCTCTCTGCAGCTTATACATTACCCATGTGTCTGACAGCGGATTGTCTGTCAGGGATCTTTCCACACCAGTTGCTGCTGCTGTTGGGTCACTGGGGTGGATCTGAAAGGTCAGCGTTCACCTCTGACTGAGCCCGTTATGGGAAAGATAAACAAAGACGAAAGGTTTCCAAATATACAGATGAGACAGGGGAGTGATATTTGCATACACAGGCAATGCATACTAAAGAGCGCCATGTAAATTGAGCAGGGTTTCTGCTATCAGTTATGCAAATTAAAACACCTGTAAACTTGTGGAAGATGGGGGAAGTATTCAAAGCACGACAAAGGTTTTTTTTTTTTCAATGCATAAAATAAACCCTCTGGGAGTATTCGCAAGTGGTAGTTAAGAAATAGTCTAACTTTCTCATAGTCTTTTCCTTACTTAACTCACTGACCTTAAACAACCAAAGATTATAATCAATGTACAATAACACAGTCTGAATACATAAGGAAAGAGCTGGGTAAAATACTTATACATAAAAAAGGTTTTTACCTGCAGCCTACTTCAATAGCTTAACCTGTAAATTTAGAAAAATGCAAATGCAGGACAGTGCAAACACGTTTCGTAATGCTGCGGGTTGTGCAATAGCGTCATGGTGTCCCTGTATGCTTTTTATATTTTCTTACCTTTGTTACTTTATCTCTCATGCTGTGTTTTTGCAGGTCTTGGGCAATATGGGTAATGTGCAATATACTGTATGTTGTGCTGTTCTGTATTGGTATGTGCCTTTTTGTTTAAGTGTGGATGTGGTTTTTGTTTTGTTTTTATTTATTGATTGAGTGGAAGCAGCTGAATGTTTGCAGCACTTTGAGTCCAAGACAAATTTCCCAAAGGGGACAACAAAGTGTATCGTATCGTATCGTATCAAAGCTGTGAAGCGAAAAGCAGTCACAAGCCTTTGTGTCATTTACCTAAAGGACCTTGTCAGTAAGAGATTTGTAAAGTATGTTAACACTTGCTTATTTCTTTAAATGTTGTTTTTACATTTATTGTGCCTGAAATGTTTGTTTCTGAATTTTTCAATGAAGCATATTTTTCGAGGTTGCTTTCATTTTTGAGCGCCTGGCAGCGGCAGCACAAAGTATGAAATGTGTAATGTTAATATTTCCAGATGTTGCGTTGCAATTAAAAGCTCTATACCCTTGATCTATCAAAGCTGGACATTGTCCAGTAATGCCCTGTCACACATGAAGCACACAGCTTGACATAGTCCATTAAGATGGTTTTCCAACAACAGGAAGTGCTCTGCTTTGGTTAGGTGATGGGTGGCATGATGTGTACAGCATGCAAATCATTGTTACACTGATATCACTACATGTATACTGATGTTTCTGCACTATCAATGAAATAATGGAAAGCAATATAAAGGCAATCAGAAAAGAATACAAGCAACTACAATTTGTGCCACATCATCAACATCATCGACACGCCCACTCGCTCGCTGTGAATGCTCCTGACAATTACCTGCTGCGTTCAAAGGCAGTTTGGCTGAAACGGACATTACCTGGATGAGGCTGACAGGGTAATGTGTGCTTAATGTCCGGTTCACTGACTTGGATATTATAGCTCTGGTTAATGTCCAGACACCCAGACTGTCTCCTACACTAATGTCCACTTTGATTAGTAATGTTAGAGTATCTTAATAAAAGGTAAATCATCGCCATTCCAGTGTTTGTCTGTGAAAATGTTTGTGTGTGGGTGTGTCACTTGAAAATGCGATGCCATGCATATTACTGTGGGAAACCTTTACTCTATGGTGCCTTTAAGGTAAGGGAGTACACGTGGTCCTGATTCAAAGAAACTCACATGAATGTTGGTAATTTAGAAACAGAAATTAATTGACCGTCTGCTTAAGTCAAAGTCCCAAATTTAGTTGACTTCCATCAACCTGACCTCTCTCTCTCTATGGTCATTGTTGCTCTAACACTGAAAATGATCTGATGCACAAGTGAATTTGCCTCTGTTCATTTTGTGCTGTAAGCGGACGATTCACTGCTCAAGCATCCTGGCATACTAAGCAAAGCAGACAAGGCTGACGGAGCCACTATCTAACAGCTTTTCCTCTTCATTATGTCCTTCATTATGATAAACCTTGTGGGGTGCTTTTGTGATTGAAATGACTCCTCAAATCATGCCAACAAGTGACCAGTGAGGCTAGGCTGCACAAGTTAAGGCAAGTTAGCTTCATGCAGTGGGTTCACAGTGTAAGACGATTTCTTGTTACTTTCTTTTTTGCGACAAGAATTAGACACGTTTCATACTGTAATCCCTCCGCTGCTAAAATGCTCTGCCACAGTGAAATAAACAAATGTCAATTTTGAGCATCTGCTCAAACATTGTTGCTTTAGAAAGGACAGTCTCGACGTGACTGTTGTTGCACTGATGGCATTAGTGCTGCTGTGGGAGTAAACTTTGTACAGATTTGATCAAGATAAAAGGTAAACATGAGGATTGCTCTAACTGTTTGAAATAAAGCACTTTTTCTCTCTGCCAAAGAGGCAAACAATAGCGACAAGAAAAATAATGCTATACGACAAAAAACAATCCATTGAAGAGGCTGGGTAAAGTAAACAACATGACCTAAAAAGAAATGCACAAAAGGAAGACTTCAAGGCCCTTTGTGAGGTTAATACATTCTCCAAATGACACGCGTATATCCAGAATTCATTATGTGGTGACATCCAACTATAAGAGTATTTTTTAAGTCCTTTCATCCAGCTACACATGGTCTTTAAGTCAAACAGATAATAGGAACAAGTCCTTTGATTGTAGCATTAACCAGACTTTAGACCAGAATAATTCCAGAGATATGACAGAAAATGGGCCAAGAATGGTCTTATAAATAAAAGTACAGCAGTGGATGTTCTACAAAAAGGGACCTTGTGAGAGAAAAAGTGACTTTCTTGCATAAAAGGTACTTTGATAAGTGGCCTTTCAATTCCATTAAAAAGCTGTAAGGACCTATAATAAAGCCTCGCAGCCAAAGATAATGACTTAATGCTTTCATCAAACTCTTATAATCAATCAGGCATAAAAAAGAGATGATTAGGGAAAATGGGTCTCCTTTTTGGTCATTTATTTTACCTGCTTTCAGAACAAGTCAGATTATGTTTCACACAATGGAAATGTGACAATGTTAAAGGCCCAGTGAAGCAGGTTTCAGAATTGGTGCTTATAAGTTTTCACAAGTGGAGGACTGAGCCGGTCTGCAGGGACCAGACCTAACTCATGACAACATGAAGATCTTTATTTCAGTCCTCTGAGTGATGTACTTGCCAAGTCTCCAGTCTTTATGCGCAAGGTAGGCATCACATGTTGGTCTCAAAGGAATCTTAATACGGTCCGTGTTTATCTAAGACATTTCTTTGTGGCATTCAATGGACTACTGTCCTTGTACAGGTACACAAGCACCTGGGGTATGTCACGCATAGGAGCATGTCCGACTACAACACGATAGGTGGTGATATGCCCCTTTCAGATAGTTTCTATTGGACCTCCTTCTGGTTGACCTTTTACGTCACACACCAAATGGTCAGCAAACAAGTAAGCAAGCAGCAAACCGCTTCACTTATATCCATGTACTTCAATATGTTAAACTAAGACAGCATCAATCGTGTCTCCTTGCCCATCAGAAAAGCAGAGTTTCCTTCCCAAGCACTCATCGTGTTGATACCTGCTTCTTGTTTACTTCCTTCGTATTTAAGCTGTTTTACTTCCAGGTCAAAGCCCGGTGCGGGAACTGTGGAGCATGTGCAGACTACCCAGCGAAGTTTGGGTCTGATTGACCTGTATACATGCGATAGTAAATCCATCCCCAACTGCATTTTCTAGGTGTGTGAGTCCAACTTGAGAAAATTCGACTCACTGCAATGTCAGTCGTACTAACATGTTTACATATATTTAAAAAGTCCGGTTTTAGTCAGACTAATGCAATGACTTTTTTTAACATCATGTAAATGTTCTGAGTCATTCAGGTCCAGGTAGTTTTAAGTTGAATCCAAAAGAATACTTTACTTGGTTGAAGATCTTGATGATGTTTTGTCTCTCATTGAAAGGCTTCTTCAGTTCTGGTTGGTAATTATTCTTTACTCTGACAAAGAATAACATGTGCTTCAGTGTTTAACCACCACCTATGCACCACAGTACTTGTGAGTTTGCTGGTTTTGACTCTCAAACATTTAAGACAGGTTATCAAAGTAACAAGTTTACAGGCAACAAGCATATACAGAAGGAAGCCACAACAACCTGACCAACAAGTCACAGTCATACTGTATCTATATTCTCATGTAATTCTTAGCAATAATTAAACAGGTATGTTCCTCAAAAGGTCTCCCTTTATAATGGTAAAGATAAATCCTCTGGTTTACTCTTAGCACTCTCATACCACCGGCTTTTTGGCCACAGCATTCAGGCTTCCATCTTGTTGCCACAGAACAACTAAAAGCTCATAAACACACTGACATCAGAAGTACTACAACAGGAAGTGGGACCATCTGAGGAGCAAGTTGATGCAAGGTTTTCCTGGACTGTACAAATAAATTGTGGCCTTCAAATAGAAGCCAAATCTATTTCTTTACATGCATTTTGGGGTTCTTTGGCCCTATTCGATTGGACAGTGGACAGAGGAGAAAAGCAGGGAGAGAGAATGTGGGGAATGACATGAGGGAAAGGAGCAACAGGCTTGACCTAAACCTGGGGCCAGCCGCCCAGAGGACCACCTGTCCGGAGGACCACAGCCTCTACAAATGGGGCGTGACCGAACCGCTTGACCATCTGCGCCCTTGAAGCCAAACCTATTTAACTTTTATAGCTATACTTTCTGACAGTTTTCTCCTGTGCAAGAAAACAATTCTAACAATTTACTGCTCTAAAATATAAGCCAGAATATTATCCACAAAGTCTAACTGAACAGCTTGTGCAGGATAATCCCAGTGTTTTGTGGACAGATGTTTGCACAGTGGGTCTAAATATCCCAATATTTACTTCATTACTGCTCGGGTTTTCCACAATGAAAATGCCAACTGCCAACAACAATCTGGAGGAAGTCTTAAGAATATTGATTGAGGATAATATGGGTAAGATTTGAAGAAACAGGTGCTAGTGTGATATAAAATGAGCACAGTGTGATGTGGGTGGAGGCTGGGGTGGATGTTTTGGTTTCATCTGAACTGGATTCTGGCATGTACTTGTATTTGTCACTATATGTACTGTGAATAATAAGTCATGACAGGAGTGGCTGCTGCTTATTTATTCGATCTGAACAGGAAGTACCAGTTTACCTGGGCGGAAACATCGAACTGAGAGGCTATTATCTTTGCAGCAGGAACAAAAAGGTATGTTTAGGAATATGAATAGATTAATACAAGTTTAATTGAATGGATAACAGGGGAATGTTTTCACAGACAGAATGGTCGACAGCAGCCGCTCTTATTAACTCAATGAGGTAAACCTGTTGTTTTGGAGGCTTTCCAGTTAAGATGCTGCAAAACGATCTCATAAGAGGAAGTAGTCATTCTACTGTGAGGAATCTCCATGAAGAAAAATTCTTGTAGAGTATCCAGAATTGATTTCATGTCAACTTTCTGTAATGAATCCATATTAAAAAAAAAAATGCAATTTGTTCTTCAAAAAGATCTAAATCTACACAATCAATCAATCAATCAATCAATCAATCAATCAATCAATCAATCAATCAATCATTATTTGTATAGCGCCAATTCATAACAAGTGTTATCTCGAGACGTTTTACAAAAGAGCATATGGGATAATATGCAGGAAGGATTTCTCCTTTGTACTCCTCACGTTCCTGTTGTCCACATTTCCTTGTCGCTGAGGAGGAGGTCGGAGAAGGCCGTGCATGAATGAGGACGGCAGTGGTTGGGGGGACGACACAGTCTGATCATAACAACTTGGATTCATAATGACTTATCATTTAATTTGTTAAAATTATTTTTAACACTAGCTTAACTATGGAGGCCATCAGCTGCAAACGCATATTATAAAAGCGCAAATAGCAACACAGTTCCAAGCAAAGACCGTGTTTTTGTGGTAACTGAGCTGCAGTATTACTAAGAGATGTCACACCCAACTCTGCAGGGATCAGGAAATCAATTCTGCAACAGTTTGACTTTTAAATAAATGATCTTTACATAAAGTCTGTAAAAATAACTTTGACATGACTATTATTAATATAATTAGGGTTTAAATCATTGTGTGGTTGTCTCCTCATCTACATTGGTAGAGATGGTCAGGGAGGAAGCTTTGTTTTAAACAGTGAAACTCCCCTCATAGCTCTGTCGGAAAGAGAGCTCATCTCTGTGCAGAATAAAAGTGTAGACTGCTTTTCTACACATTCAGACGCAGAACAAGAGCAGACTGCCTGGAGCAGGAAAACGTTTTGGGTGTGTTTGCGCCTGAGTATCAGTAGCCCTTTATGCTTTGTAAATAAGACTTTGAGACAGAGGAGATAGAGGGAGCAATTGATACCCAATTTTTGGAGCTATTAACGGCCGCAACCAAATCTCAGCAAATCAGGCACTATTTTGAAAGAAACGTGGGAGCTTTTTGCCTTTACCTGATAGGATAGCTTGAGAGAGACATGAAATATTGCAAAAGAAAGTGAGGGATGATATGCAGAAAATAGTGACAGGACTGGAAGTCCAACCTGTGACCTTGTGAAGAGGATCGTAGCATCTGTAAACAGGGGGCCTGCTCTACCAAATGAGCTGAACTAGCGCCCCCACTTGGAAAAAAACAGTTGAGAAAATCTCAACACCTGAAGGTCCATTTAAACTGCAGTTTGGGAGTGTTTTTGCTCACCTAATGTGAACCTCATCAGAAGGAGTTTGCCTGGCTGCCATTCAAATTTGATTTAATGAACAAGGATGAGAAGTCCTGGAAATGCAAAGATAAAAGGGAAACTTGAACATCAATAATTCCACTTCTTCAAACTCCATGTATTAGGATTCCTGTTAGCTTTATGAAAACAGACACTAGCCTTTTAGTCGTCCACACAGATCTCATTAAAGATACCCTGTGCAGTTTCTATTCTGACCACATGAAACTGTTTTTTGTAGGACCACTATTTATTTGGCCAAGGCTTTACATCCGGCTGTTGGTTTCGACTTCATTGATGTTGGTTGTGGTAACAAATGGTGGTCATAGATGGTAAGAAAATAAAATGCTAGGTATTGGACACATATATATAAATCTAACATATTCAATCCATCCACCCATTATCTATACCGCTTTTCTCGTTTGGGGTTGCAGGGGGCTGGAGCTGATCCCAGCTGCCATTGGGCGAGAGGTGGGGTACACCCTGGAGTGTTCGCCAGTCAATCACAGGGCTGACATATAGAGACAAGCAACACTCACACTCACACCTACGGGCAATTTAGAGTCACAACACATGCACGGGGAGAACATGCTAACTCCACACAGAGAGGCTCCTGTCCGACGGGGATTCGAACCAGGAACCTCCTTGCTGTGAGGCAACATCACTGACCACTGTATCACCGTGCAGCAAATCGGCTTTAAAGGTATTACATAAGGAAGGAAATGCAAATAAACATAAACATTTGTTGGATCTTAAGGATTCACACGACATCTGGTGAGAAAACAGAACTTTAGAAAAAATAACTCCAGCAGCGAGCCTCGAACAGTCACCTTAAAATACATTCAACACACAACAACACCAACTCAAAACACAAATCTGGGTGTGATAAATAAAGGTCGTATTACATAAAAAGGATCATGAGGCCTTTGTGATCCTCATGATATTTAATATCTCCAGTTGGATTTTGAAAATGTGTTAAAAACACACCATGAGGACAGACGGAGTGAGTCAGGTGAATCTTTTGAAGTAAACAATCAAAGTGACAACAGAGGTAGCTCCATCTGCCGACAGAGAAGATATGAAATGATCAAAACATGGAGATCAGGTAGTGCAGAAAATGGACCTTGAGGTGGGATTGCTTTGTCAAAAAGTCCCCTGTTGAAAGATGCATGAAAGAGGCTGAAATCTGCATAATACAACTGAACACATTACTGATGATAACTCCGTGCTGATTACACCCCTCACTGAGTAAATACATTTTAAACAGAGATAAAAGTGACCTTCATCATTTCAAACAGAGTTCCAGAGAGACTGTTGGCAAATGTGTCCAAGCCAACTTATTTACACCTTGAAATGACTCAATGCGAGCTCACTCATGAGACTGCGGTTGTCGGTGGTGTTTACTGTCTGCTGGCTCGGAGCGTGTGCACTTCTCTTCTTCTTTATATCTCGCCCTCCTGACAGTGTTTTGTGGTTTTTGGCAGATAAACAAGCAACAGAAAACAGAATAAAACAACAGATGATTTGTGCCAGTCAAAGTGCCTCTTCAAGAGCAAAATGTTATTTCTCCGCTTTAATTCCTGCCCACACACACACACACACACACACACACACACACACACACACACACGCACATGCACACAGCTCATAAACAAACACACAAGCAGGCTGACACACAGAAGATCTGAGACACGAGAAGTGCAAGGCAAGCAGAAAGTTTGCCTCTGGTCCTCTTCATCTTCGTCTCCTCAGCAGCACAGCTGAATCCAGAATCTCACATCAGAGCAGCTTTAATATGTTGTTTATTTTTTTTATTCAACCTTGAGCACAATTTTGTTCTCTGCCAAATAAAGAGGAAAAATATTTGCATTAATGAGAAATGTTGAGTTAATTTTATTTGAGGTTAAGTAGGGTCGCGACGCAATATTTTTTTTTTTCCAGGGTTTTGCAGCTTGATACTCTGAACTTTTGTATGGGTGTGTGGACATCATCATCCACGAAATAACTGTTTAATTACAATCCAAGATAAACGTCTTTCTTTGCATGGATAACTCTCTGACCTCTTTAATAAATTCACACTGCAGGATCTTTGAATGTGTGTGAAGTTAAACTCCTTTAGTATTTCCATATAGGAAGTAGTTTAACTGTGAGGACTTTTAAAGTAGTTTTGAAACAGCCTGATACTAAAACTGATGCCTCTAAACGACCTACTACAGTATGTGACCAGCAGCGAGAAGAAAGACTATTTCAATAGTTATATTTAACGCTTACAGGTCGGTGTCTGAAGAAGTTTTATATATCATGCAGATGGAGATGTCTACGTTTAAAAAGTTTCACATTGTGTGGTGCATGAATTCAACATGTTAAAAGAAGCAGAAGGACCTAATGTTTACACAGGACAGAATCAGCAGATAGAAAAGGGGCGCTGCTTAGTCCCCAAAATGAGAGTACCCCATATTTGCTAAACTGAAATGCAAGATTGAACATTTATTTACATTTTTTAAATATTGGTTCAGCTGTGGCCAAACATAATGTGTTTGTCAGGTAGTGTAGATGTACTGCAGTGGCCAAAATATAACAACAAACACACTGCGACACAGTAATCGTTCAGTCTCGATGATCTTGTTTTCATGATCGTGGGAAGCCAAAATCATAATCAATCAATCAAACTTTATTTGTATAGCACTTTTCATACAACAATGTATCACAAAGTGCTTTACATAAAAATAAATCAAACAGCAACAACATGACTCCCTCCCCACTACTACCCCACAATCCAAGAACTAAGGTAGAAACTATAAATACAGGTAGTGACGGACTGAGGAATAATTGACATTGAAACTCGATTAATTTCTCAGCACTACTTTCTGTGAACTCTTTCACATGTGACCTGTGCACTTTTTACATAAACTCAACTCAGCCTTTTTAGCTCTGCTCCTACAGTTTATTTTGTAATGTATTTGTTATTATTTCAGCATGGTCTATTTGATCATCATTTACAGAGTTGTTTAAGGAGCTGTAGCTAATCAAACCAGATTTCTCCCCTGGGTAACTTTGATTTACTTCTACTGCTTTTTGTGTGATGTAATTGATAGCTTTTAAATCTGTGCCTTAAAGAAGCTTCCACATCCATGACGAGGAAATGTGGCTCCATATTGTGGCACCATATTTCCAATGTTGTAAATACAAACTTAAGAGGGTAGAAAGCAAACAGATCTGCATTTCAGCACGAAGATTTAGGCCAGACAGGCCTCAGAGGTTGACCCAGCAAGATTTGCACCAAAGTAAACATCTCAGCAGAGGAGAGTTATATCTTCGTATCGGCTCTTACCAAATGTGATGCATGGAAGGTGCATACCTCAGCATCTCGTGAACAGCTCAATGAAAAATGCGGCTGCGTATCGCACTGAGTGAACTCACTGGGGAAAATGTAGAGCAAAAGTAATCAATTATCACACCTCCCACCACATTCCCATTGCAGAGGCCCCTTGATTGTTTAAGGGAATTAGCTATCGATCAGCTAAGTGAGTCAGCGAGAGAGCGAGCGGCAGCAAGCTAGCCGGTCAGCATTACCGCCGATGACTACAAACCTCTGCCGCTCAACCGCCTGCTGCAACAAGGGGAAGGCTGCTTAAGCACTTTCCACTCCTCACTTGGCACCTGGCTGAACATGACTGGGGAGGAATGCAGAAATTAACAGGTACTAATTATGTATGGGATGCAGGAAGGCTCAAATCAAGGTCAACAAATGTTGAGGAGGAATGGAAATCTCCTGCCATATGCCAGACTGCAGCAGAGGAGGGAAGTGCTGAGCTGAGGCTCTGCATGCTCCCAGTTCATTATCACCATTATCATCCAGGATGTCTGCGTTCTCACTGTGGAGTTCAGTCATTAAAAGAATACATTGTGCTACACACAAGTGCTCTGGCTGAACACTTTACAACCATACACATGCAAAGAGGCTGTCGTCCTCAGTGGATCCCATTATCTGTCCAGCCGAGCCGCTGCCAGAGTGAATCTGCAGGGAGACGACTCACAGCGTCTGGCTTTTTGATGGCTTCTATTTGTGGGTTTTTTGAAAAAAAAAAAAAAATCTGTCTTTTCAAAAACCGACATTATTATCACAAAGGAAAAGGAGATGAAATGAAAAATGTTTAAAATAAAACTGCAAAAACAATATCTGCATAAGACAATGATCATCACTGACACTTCCGAGCGTGCGTCTCCTTTGATGATCATAAAGTACACAACATGAGACTATAAAAATGGGCCAAGATTATGTAAATGTTTGCAAGAAATAACATCCAACCTCAACACTTAAAACAAACGGCTAAAACAAACCTGTTTTCTGTGGTTTCAATGAGCTGTGTTGTGCAGCTTTAATTTCTCTGACATTAAAGAGAAGGAGCTTCAAGCTCTTTCTTGTTAACACTAATTATGTACGACAACATTTCCATTAAAACTGTATCAAACATAATGAGACTGAACACACAACTCTGCAGATCTACAGAGCTTTTCAGCCTCTTTAAGATTGGTGCTTCGGTTTCAGATCGAGCTGTTTCACCAAAATGATTTTTCACACCAGTAGGGACAGAAAAAACCTCCTAAGTACTGAAGCTTGCAGGTTAATTCAGGCTTTTTTTTTTTAACTCCAGACATTTTTTTTTCATAGTTTGGGATCTAAATAATAAAAATGGTACACAAAGTTTTTGAATTGCCTAGTAATCCTTGCAGGCAATTACACCTGATAAAAATAGTTCCACTAACAGGGCTGGTTTTGATCACAGACTCTGATTGTTATTCTAGGTGTCTGACAACATCGCAAAGAGATCAATACACAGATGTGCCTCGTGGTTAAAGAGTCAGATCCTTTCCGTTGAACTAGAAACAAAAGTCAAACCCAAGGGGAGGTGAGTTCATTTGGGAAGACGAGGGAGTTAAAGAACGTTGTGGTCGTGGGGGAGGTGAAAGAACGTTGTGGTCGTGGGGGAGGTGGGGTGCTTTCTATTTCCATCCTCTTCATTTGGTCAAACACTTGGAACAACAAATTGAGACTTTTGTGACAAACAAAGGAACTACTAGTACAGTTAAAGATAGTAGATGCAACCAAGGACATACTGTATGTTGCAGCCATTGCAGCCTGTTTCATGATCGCTGGCTGAGATCTTCTACCCCAATTCCAAAACTTATTGTACCTGTAAATCACTCGGACTCTACTATATTCAGATAGAAGCCAGGCTTAAACAATGAAGAAATTACCCTTTAGGTTGAAATGATTACTAGTAACCATATTAAACGAATATAACATACCATTCTCTGATTTGCCCCCATTTTGCAGGCTAGTTTACTTCCTGGCAGAGCAGGGTTAATGTGAAAATGAAAGGTATGACACAGCTAATATGAAATCATTACCCTCTGCTTTGTCTGTTCTCTGAAAGGTCAGAACTGCCAAGACAGTTTTCAGCTGATTAACAGCGTGAATTTGGGAGGTAGAGCTCACCGAAATTCTAATCTGAACATCAAGCTATGTGTATATTATACTTTGCTAAAAAGCCAAATGTGGCTAAATATAGAGATGTATGACTTAACGATAAAAGATGGTTTTAGGTCAGGCTGTCAGTAAAGTGGAAAGTGTTTCACAAGATATAGCAATAGGAATCTCTGAGGACCACAGTGACCAAACAACAGACTGGCAGACATGATGGTGAAACTGAAAGGATAGAGAGAAGCTTCATTGTTAAATCAGACAAGTCTTTGGCCCATTGGCTGTACATTGCACTCACACATCCACATTAAAATCACGTTTACTTCCCATACACTCGCCCCTTCTGGTTGCACTGGCACAAGCTGTCTTTACCATACATCTTTAACTATAACGTACAACTTACAGTATATTTATTACTCTTTATCTGATACTTTATTTTTACATTTTAATATTTCTACTTGTCAGTGTCATTTCTAGAGGTTTTGCACAAACATTTCACTACACATTTTTCTATGTATAACTGGACACGTGACCAATAAATGTGAATTGCGAATTGATTAGAAGCTAGCCTATTTTGGTAGGATGTTTGTTTTCTTATTCGGGTATGCAATGAAATGAAAACAGCTGTTTGATTCTAGTCATCTATTTAATTAGCAAACTGGAATTTGAGCTTCCAACCCTGAGCGTGACATCACAGGAACATGGCCGCCGTGGGAATATGGTCTATTAATGCAGCTGTAAAGAAATATGCATCATTTTCCACCCCTGCAATAAAAATGTCAAATTTCTTACAACATATTGCGTATGGATGAGGAGCAACAGTTTCCTTGTCGTTGCAATCTTGCAGTTTCAGCTGGTTTGAATGTTTCTCTGAGCCTCAGTGGTCAGTAACTGATAAGTTCAGCTCTAACTGTGTTCATGGCATTCAATGCTTTGTGATTCCTCTGCTGATACCCCCATAAGAAATGTCTGAGACAGGCAGCAGCCATCCTCCATTTATCATTTGAATGCTGAAAGCCCATCTTGTGTGGCAACTGCCCGCACAGACGGCGACACTCTGAGCTGATTGCAAAGCAGCCACTGCAGCAAACGCTGACACCACGAGACGAGTGTGACGGCTCCTAGCGCGGCTACATGTCCCAGGCAGTACACAACTCACGTGAGTAGTTGCAGCTAATTAGTGTTTGATAGTTTTATTTTAAAATCATCCTGCTGTATCGCGGCCACAGTGCTCAAATATTAAAGATAAAGTGTGTGACAAACACGATTAAAGCTTCTGCTGGTTCAGCCACTGAAATCCTTTCTTATACTCGCTCTTCATGAGTGGAAATAAATACACATACTTATTGAGGTGCTCTTGTGGTTTGAGATGCCACACAGTTAACAATCAGTGTTCGCACTGTGCCTCTATTGATAATTGATGTCCGGCATTATTAGGCCCTTTCAGTGCCATTAAGAGCTGGCTGTGTCAGTGGTGTGTGTGTCTGGCTCCCACAGCTCCCGTGGTGCGTATCATCCTGTGGCGGAGACGAGGAGCTGATTAAAATCTGCCACAGCCCAGTGCACCCAGGACACTCTCAGCTATTTGGGGCCTGCAATGCAGAGGATGATACTCCTTTTCCCCTCGCTCTCTCCCTCGCTGTCATCAAACCAATCGCACCTTGTTTCATACTCTTTCCTCCTCGATGTTCATGCCTCTGTAACTGAATAAGGGGAGAGAAATGTCTTTGAACGACTTCAAAGTATTAGCTGCTGAGGCTGAATCTATTTCAGTACCAAAAAATGTTTTTAGACAGGTATATCTAGACACCCAGGCAAACAGCAGAGCATTTTTTCTTTAGACAGGATGTGATTATATGCTACATTACAATGCAACTCATTACTGCTTATGGGGAATTAATTACATGCCTCTCAGCTGAACTAAATTAAAACCTGGTTGGTCGTGATACACAACAGCAGACTGATGAACAAGGCTATGTTTGATGATCCGCCGTCTAAAAAACTAAAGGATGGTAGAAAAACCAAAGGAGGCATTAGTCACACTTAAAAGAAAAAAGGGAGTTGTTTACTTCCTTTTTCAGAAAGTTTGTTGCCTCTGTCAGATATACCTAAATGCTGCTAGTCTTTTCTAACTTCTCTTAATACCCTTTAATTTTCTCTTAACTCTTAATTATTATCTTTTAACACATTTTAATGCTTGTTTTTAATTGATTAGCAGCATTCATGTTTATGACCACCTGTTTTATTACTCCATTATCAACAGTCCTATAAACTCTGGACTAACCCGACTGTACGATTTCACTCATACTAACACAATTACATGCATTTTAAAAGTCCAGTTATAATCAGACTAACAAAATAAATCCACGTTTTTTATATGATGTAAGGTAATGACTGATGGAGGAAGCTTAACAGTAAGGTTTTGTCCTGTACAGGTAAAAAAAAAAATCGAGCAAAGAGATGCCAACATGGGCACATGAGCTAGGAGGATTCACTGAGTTCGGTAATTTTCGGAATTTGTGTTTTCAAGTGACTCGTCCTAATTTACCCAAAATAATTCTTGCTGTGTTTGACCAGAATTTTACCATAAAAACTGCAGCAAAACTGTAAGGTTGACCAAAAACAAGGAGCTGAAAGATGCCAAAATGGTGGAGCTTAGCCAGGGAGGAACCGCTGAGTTTGGTGATAATGATAGCGGTTTGTCTACACAAGGGACCAATCCCTCTTTATACAAAGTCATAGATGAATCATGGTTAACAAGAGAGACGCTCAAGAAAAAGATTTGTTTTGAAATACAAAATATATAAAAGTATTAACTGGGGTGCCGGCAGCCTTTAGTGGTTAGTCTGCATGCCACATGTACGTAGGCTATAGTCCTTAATGCAGATGGCCCGGGCTCGAATCCGACCTGTGGCTCCTTTCCCGAATGCCTTCCCCACTCTCTCTCTCTTGCCCTGTTTTCTGACTTTTTTCACTGTCCTGTCTCTAAACAAAGGCATAACAAGTCCCAAAATAAACCTTTAAATAAAAAAGTATGAACTAAATCCAAGTGATTTATTCACCGTTCAGATGAAATTGTACTATAACTAAACACCAACTTAAATTACACATACCAATGGAAACATTTTACCATCTAACACTGTATGATATCTGAGTAGTATTCCATTTATCCATCATGAATGTTCTTTTACTGCTAAAAATAACTCCTGGCGTGCAGGTCACCCTGAGGGCAAACACACAGCATGTACTCCCCCATTACTTTCACTGTGAATGAACTGTTTGTAGCTGAGGTCAATGAATTAGCATACAGTAAGAGGTTCAACAGCTCTGCTAACAATCAGCAGAGTCAAAGGACAAATTGTTGTAGCAATAAACTGTAAATTTAGCGCGTAGCACATTTATGGTACCTCGTACAGTAAGAGGCTCAGAGGGTCTGTATTAAACCCTTGTGAATACTTGTGAATAATTTGTGGCATAAACCCTCAGGACTGCAGGCCGGTTTGAACTAAATATTCTAATGAATACTAAGATGAGTCCCGATAATTGCCATTACAACGTCAAAAACATGTCGTTTAAAGGGCTTTTATAAAGCGTGGAGAAGATTTTCACAGTGGTGTGGGAGCTACTGTACCTGAGTGCTGACTGAACTCTACATTCAGCTTCATTTATGGGTTTATTCTTAAACACAAACGTTTCTATTAAGCAGTGAAACTAGGTGAACAATGACTCAAGACGCTGAAGACATAACTGTCAATAAAAGAAACACCCCATAATACTTAATCCATCTGAGTCATTATTTTATGTCAAACATACCAACGATCTCAGTAAAATCTCAAGGACTTCATGAAGACATAAACACACAATTTCTCATAATTGGGGGGTTTGTAGACAGACTAGGGACACATTATAGTGTTAGAAACACATGGTAATGTGTATTTTGCAAAAATGTGACCTTTAAAAGATTTCACTTTAGTCTGAAATTAATTTAATACACAACAACATGTTTTACTGTAACGTTAACTCGATAAATTACAATTCTTTAATTAGAATTTTTGCTCTATGATTATTTGACTTTGTATCACTTTGTTTCAGTTTCTGGCCTTTGTCAAAAGTTGATTTCTCCTCCTCCGGTTTGCCTCAAGGGGTAGATCAAGGACATTGTTTTCCATGCAGTTCTTGCACGATAATGAAGCAGAAACACCGACTTTCAATTCTAAATCTGTATCCAGCTCTTTGTGTGCTCTGCTAACCAAGCTGATGGTTCACTGCTGTCAACACAGAGCCTGCTCCTGCTGGATTGTGCACACTTTCTCTGAGATCCAAGGCTTTTTATTTCTATAGCAACAAGGGCATCAAGACTGGTCTGCGGAGAAGAGTAAAATACAAACAAAATATATGCATCGTGTTTAACCTTTGCTTATGAGAAGAGGAGATTTTAGTCTATAGTGTTGCATCATAGCATTTCATTTAACTGATCAAGAAGAAACAGAATCAGAATTTCTTGCTGAGTAAATGTCGACATTCATGGAATTTGTTTCTTTGTTGTTGAGAATAAGAAAACACAGAAGCAAAGTTACAAATACTTTAAAAGTATAAAGTCATAAATAAAAAATATCTGACGTATACTTATTTTTAATAACACACACTTAAAAAGAGCTCTTTAGAGAGTGTGTCACTAACACATAACACATACGCTCTCGCCCCTCTCGCTCTCTCTTTTTGTATGAGGTATTAATGGAGTTACACAGGTGTTCAAGTGTTGAATTAACAACAGAAGGTTGCAATATTGGATTTTTTGGTGGAGCGCCATTTAGTGAATAACTAAATGTATACTTTTGCCTGAATCAAGAAGAGTCCAGATTATTTGATTTTTCTATTTTTTGTCCCAAGGTAGCGGATATAGCTTTTTCAAGCCAATTAAGAAACGATTTTTTGAGTTGTATAACCAAATTTCCGCCTGTTGTTAGTTGTGCAGTGTACACTGAGTAACGACATACATCATGGCCCAATCAGCTGTTGTCAAGGAAACACCGTATGTTACGTCAAAGACCGCTGTCGAAGCTAGCGCTAGCTGCTACTGAAAGCTGCCGTTCTGTTGCTGTATGTGCTGCTGTGATATAAAACGTCATGTAAATTATACTTGGATACTTCGTCAGTACACATATTGTCTTTCTCAGGTCGGTTTTGCCCGTTCGTATTGATACGTTTGTTTTTTCCCATAATACACCGCAAGCCTCGACGTCATCTTTTGTTATTGTTTTGATTGAGAGCCCCGTAGCGGCAGATTTTACATACTGTACATTTAAGGCTTAATAAAGTGTTCCAATAAAGACATGAGAAAATCAGTCCAAAACAGTTTTTTTTGCACAAGGCTGTAAACATGTTTTTTTTGTGCTGTAAAAATAGGCATTTATAATTGGGTGTTACTGGGACTTCCAGGGACATCAGCACGTCTCTATTTCTTAACTCTGGAGTTTGTTGCTCGGATACTACTGTAATGTAATGAACTTCTTTAATACCTGGTAATTGTAGGGGTGTTTTAGGAAATCATAGTAATGCTTTCTCTCACTGAAAAAAAGACACAGACTGCTTCACAGACAAGTGTGTCGAAGAGGGAATCTGTTGCATTAGCCCCTCTGGTGCACTGAACACTGCTGGTAATGGGAAATGCATCACTTCTTTTCACTGCTAGTGAAATCTCTTAGGCAAAAAAAAAAGCCAGAAATACCCAGTTTTTAACACTGTAAGTATAGAGCTTTATTCATTTGGCTGTAGCTCAGCACCGGGGGTGTGTCTAGACCTTTTTCACTGAGGTGGCCCACCTGGGGTACTGACCTATGCAGGGGTGGCATGTAACACAATATGCAAAGTAACAATTTCAATTACTTAGAAAATTGTGTGCAAACTCTTGAACATTGTCTAAATTGCAAAATTAGATTTATTGGCATGTTAGTTCATTGCAAATTAGACAGTATGCATTGAAAGTATTTATTTACAACTGAAAGCAGTATCATTAGCTTATTGAAAACATCCAGAATATTAGATCTGTACATAAGCCCCGCCTCTGATTTGGCAAATAGCCAATCATAGATTTGGATTTTGGGTTGGCACATATGGGTGGCCAATCCGATTTGAAGGAGGGCCCATGCCGCCCCTTTGGACACCCCCCTGCCCACCACTATAGACTGCCGCAGGAATGAGTCCTAAAACCCGGAAGTGAGTTAGCATTTTAGCGCCATGGGTTCCTAACTCTAAAAGTCAATGGGGATTTTGAATGGGTTTGTGGTTAGACGCCTGAAATAAGGTCTGTGATTAACACAAGCTTAAGAGATGTTGGGCGTTTTGTTAGACGAGATAAACTACGTCAGATAAGACCCCAACTTGTGAATTTTAAAGTTTTTACGCGTACTAAAAACGGCGGTTGCTAACAAGTGGCTAAATGAGACTACAGTGGTTGTCGGGGACATTAAACGTCATCATGCCAGGAACTCTCTCACCAGTCCGCCTTACAGCCTCTAGTCTTGTTTTTCAGTGCTCTTGCAAATATTAGGTTAATAAACAACCTATTAAGATACGGTTTCACTAGCTCGTCAAAACCGCTGATTAGATCGATGAAGCATAACGGTACTGACGTCAAAATCAACCGACCGTGGTGTAGTTCGCTTGTAGCATAACGTTAGCTTTTTACTTCTCTTGCCTGCATTAACGCTTCAAACTTCATAAAAGTGGTGTTCATTTGTAAAGATTATCCTGCTGAACAAAACGCCTAGGCTTCAGAAACGTGTGTTAGCCACAGAGCTTATTTTCTGCAATGACCCAAAATCCAATGCAAAAATCCCATAGGCGAATTCTCGTAGGAACCCATGGCGATTCTACTTCCGGGTTTGCCTACAAAATTACGTCATTCTTGTGGCAGTCTATAGTGTAATTCAACAATAGATAGTGTCTTAAAAGACTTTTGGTTAAATTAAACTCTTCAAGTTATTTCATTAGAGTGAGATTTTTTTCACGTTTTGAGAAAAATTGTGGGATTATACCATTTTACAGGAAAACTACATCTGCCTTTCTTTCACCGACACAATGTACCTTTGTATCCATCATTTCGCTTTCAAACCTCTGAATTTCCTTCTCCTGTCCTCACCTAATCCTTTAGTGACGGGGAGCATGCATGCCTTTCATTTTTCATGTACGGAACATGTGTTTGAATTTTACAACAAGAAATGTCATTATTTTCAGGAGCCTGGTCTGTTGGACTTCATACCACAGGGCACAATGTAAGTGGCAAGTGGCCCTACTGCCTTTATTCATCGATTTGATACTGACTGGAGCAGAACACATAGCAGCTCTGCAGGGAAACCTGCACGGTCCTGTTTAAGAATAAGGACACTTTTGCTGAGGTAACATATTAAAAGAGCTCAAAGTACATTGATACATTAAGGAATATTCAAACTGTAAACCATGCAGGTATTGAAAGCATGCAGAAGTGCTGGGGTTAATGTTTTATCCTCTGAGGTTGTGTCTTATTTCTCTATTTTAATTTATTGCATTGATTATTCATGATTGTATTCCTGTCGTTGTTTTTGATCTACTGCCAGGCTGCTGCTTTTCCAACCATGTTTGTGACCGAGTTTAAATGTCCAGCCCATTCCTCTGTTCTGAGTGTTGCCCTGTGGTATTTATGAGTTGTTGTATTTTGCCTTTTATTGTTATGTTCTATTAATAATTCATCTTTTGTAAAGCACTCTGGTTGCACTGGAAAAACTGCCTATGACTCAAATGAATGACTAACTTCATCATCACAGGGAGTGGTAGGAATTTTGATTGTTTTCCTCCTATTGAGACGAGGAATATTAACACAGGATACACTGGTGTCTTTTCCCTCTCGAGGAAGGTTAATATTAATGCTCCAGACACTGTAATAAACTTAACTGTTCTTTTAATGTTTTTTTTATTAGTTCAGCAAGTCTCATGTGGCATGGTAAGCGTATGTGTGGCCTCCAGTGTTTGCAGAGGAAAACCTGTCTGTGTTACAGTTACAGAAAAATGTCAGTCCTGTAGCCCATTTCCTATGAATCAGATATTCTTACATTACTGCTGACCTCTTTCCCCAGCAATCCATGAACTATAGATTTGTGATTTTTTTTTCCTTTCAGCTCCAAGGCAGCCTGCGGTTTGTGTTGCATTTGCATTTGTTTAAGGTGTGAAAATAAGCGTGGAGAGCCTTGAAACTTGCTTGAATAACCGAAGGTAATCCATTGCAGAGCAAATCGTGTTTCCTTTGTGTTTCTACAACTTATTGTTGTGTTATATAACCCAGCCAAGATTGTTACATGAATTTGAGCTGATGTGCAAGGCCACACAGCAATAATGAAGGAAGCAACAAAAAGAGCTGGTATGAATTCAATGATTATATCTCAAGCATCATCTCTGTGTGTTGATGTTCTAATCGCTGTTTGGGTGGTTTTAAAAAAGCAAAAATAGAGGACTGAAATGAACTGAAATTAATTAGAAAAAAGTCTTAAACAAAAGATGCTCCCATCTGAAGGGTCACAACTATGGCAACAATGAAAAATCCAAGGTAATCAGAGTCCTGAATTCAATAAAAAGGCTTTACAAATACATTCAATTTTAGGTGGCTGACACCAATGTGCTTCCACTGAAAGCCTTTGTCAGGATACTGAGGTTAAATAGAAAACATGACTCTGAAGTAGCTGAAGACTTGACACTTCGTTTCAAGGCTTTGTGTACAAAGCAGTATGATTTAGCATCCAAATTCAGACTCAGAGGCAGAACTTGTAAAAGAAAAAGGACTTAACCAAACAATGTTCTAATCCACAGGCTTTTAGTCAGGCATGAGACGGCAGACTGAGCAAGCACACTGTTCAAGAGGGTCAAGGCAGCCAGCTATAAACAAAGCTCGCAGATACCAAGTTAAAAATCCAGAAACAAGCATTTTAAGAGTGAAGTTCAGGTGAACATGAGGAAGCACCAAGGCGAAAAGGCCCCTCAGCCTTTTTATATAAACTGAAGGGGTTATGAGAGAATGAGACGCCGGTGAGTCCACAGGTGAGGAAAAGGGCATGTGCACAGGTGAGCAGCATTGGTGTCTGAGGACACCTGGTGGACAGGTGGGCAATTACAGGTGTAGATGCATTACAGATGCATGCTCGCAGTGTAAGTGGCCTGAGCAGGAACAGAAGTGCAAACTGAGAAAACAACTCTTGGATGCCATTTAAGTTAGTTAACCTCTGAGCTTGTTCCTTCAGTCTTAAGCCATGTGTTTGAGTCTCCTATGTAACATTTTAAATATTACAACTTTTGTTTTAATTGAATCTGGATCTGTTTAACATTTTTGCAAGACATCTTAACATTTAATACATGAAAATACGCCAATGCATAACTGAATTTATACACTGCAAAAAGAGATTTACATTTTCCCAGTATCGGTTTTCCCATGGTATATCCTATATCAGCGGCTCTGCAGGGAAGCTAACATGAAGATCATTTTAACATCTCTAATCAAAATTCCTGCGGCTGAAAACAGATTTTTGTGGGAATCTTTTCATGCAAATGCAAAATGTTTAAGTGTTTTGAAGAAAAAGGTAAATGAAAGTAACTTCTCATTTTCATCCACCTCTCTCAAGCAGTTAATAGGAGCTGGTTTGCTGACATTAAAACAGCCAATGGTGGTTATTTAGGCACAGTATCTGTTGTATAAAAATTGCCACGTTTGGAAAACTGTAACTCTAGCATCTTTAGTATAGCTCTGACACTAGGAAGAGCTTTCAGTGAAACAATGTTAACTAAGGGTTATCTCTCATTTGTTCTGGAGCTTTTCAATCATGTTCACAGCTGATGGAACAACCCTAAATCAAGATCCTCTGACTTGCTAATTTCAGACTTTTAACAGAGCTCAGAGATGTATATAAAGGAGAAGCAAACGCAGCTTTTGTGTTTATTTTTGACGAAAAATCCCAACATGCAACTCCACCCACACAATGTTAACAGGCATCGAGATTTCCTATCCCATCTTACACCAATGACACTGATAGTATGGACCGTAGTGGAACTACTGATGGCAATGGCAAAGGTTACAAGCAGAAGACTCTTAATTAAGGGGCAGGGCACCCAGCATTGTAACACTACGTGAGTTTTAAAATGGGAATCAGAATAATGGGTCAACTTCAAGTGTTTGTTAAACATGTATCATTTTTTTTTATTGAATTAGCTGGTAATTTTTTAATCTGTGATATAGTTTTGTACTGAATCTTATTCAAAAGAGGTCATAATATTTAGTGTTTTGTGTTCAATGACAGATTTTTCTTCAGAAACACCTCCCAGTAAAATGCTGTGAACTAAAACACACTAAACTACACCCTCATGCTGTAAATGTCCATGAACTTCACACTAACAGGTGATGCCTTAAAACTTAAAACTGAGTGTTTATAAAACATTTTCAGAATCAACTGTGCCTAAAGGTACAGTGGGTTTTAATGTGAAACTCATGTTACTAACTTCAGACGCCCACACACAGTCAAACTGACTCTGACAAGATGTGTGCTCGCTCAAAGAGATTAAAGTGTTTCTGAAATCTCAAGAATACACAAAGAGTGCAAAAAGTCATAATCAGCCCAGCAGGGTAGTTATCATGGTGCCAACACGTCCATCTGAGCACACTGGGCTGTCTTGAAACATAAGAGGAAAAAAAGACTCTGTTCATAATGGTGAGTTTTTATATGCAGATGCCTCATCCGGCGACATTGACAACAACCGCTTAGTGCTTTCTTTTAAGGGTGAAATGATGCTGCTGGGTAGAAGTGGGTGTTTTCATCACACAGTGCTGCACATCTTCTTGGCCTGTAGGCCCGTAGCTCCAGTGATTGAGCTTTTTTAACTCGGAGGCCTGAAGTTTGGAATGACAGGCAGATGCAAAAACTGCGATAAGACCATCACGGGCTGGGCAGACGAATTAATGGAAGCGTATCAGGAAAAAAAATAGCTTGTGGCCATTTCAGAGATGATTTGGAGTTTGAGATAGGATGGGACAGAAATGACCTTGAAACGGTTATAGTCCAAATTTGCACCTTCATTTTTATTCTTATTTCAGGTTTTATTATAAGGTGCTGTCAAATATTTTCCCCTGAAGTATGTATTATCTTCGGCCTGACAAATTGTGTCTCTCAGCTTTACCGCATTTATTTATTTTCACTTTATCTGCAGTGCAAAATGCTCACACAAAAACAACTAATTTGAACAACTAATATGCTCCTGATTTGCTCCTCGTAAAAACATATTTCATTTTCCTTCCATGTGGGAAAATGCAACCCCAGAGAAGCTCCTTTAGAGAGAGCAAAAAAAACTTTATTTCTTGTTATTTCTAGTCATGTGTAGTTCAATATTGCAATCATTACACATTATGCTACTCTCTGCTGTGCAGAGCCAGGACTGCACACAAAGCAGGAAGCGCCTAAATCTGCTGTGGGATTAAAAAGCAAGCTTTGCATAGCTAAACAGTGGGATCCCTTGAAGCTGCTACTCTTTTTCCATGTGCCATCCTCATGAATCAATACTGACATCAAATGTGACAGCTATAGATTTAACAACTTTGCTGCATCTCAAAGAAGAAAGTTGACTTCAATGTAGTTATCTGACTTTCCTGCTCGGTGCCTCGGCCCAGCGAGGAGCTATTGACTGTGTCGACTCAGTGTGAACTGGAATTGCTATTCTTTCCCTAATCTTTGCTCTCTGCTGCTTTTTTGAAATCATCAGCACTTCTAACACCTGCAGCTCCTTCTCCTAGTCTCCTAGTTAATATTATAAACACGTTATCTATTGGAAATCTCTTTCACACGCTCTTTCTCTCGCTCCCTCCGTTTCCTCAAAGTTGAATCATTCTGTAATAAATACGGTAAGAGTGAACAGAGTCCAGCGGGAGGAGAGGAGAAGGAGGAGAGTGAGAGCAGATTACCAAAGCTGCTTGTAGAATTTTAAAGATCCATTATCTCAAACCAACCTGATTTAATAAGCACTAGGGGACACTGGCGTATTAAATCTATTCCTGCTTAAATGAAAAATTCACCTAAATTATGTCGTTTTCAACTGAGAGTCTTCCTCGGGTTGCACAGGATACATCCTGCATAAATTGAAGTTAATCAGGCTATAGGGGACAAGGAGTTATGAGAAATTTCAACATATGAGAGAAATGACTGATTTTTTTCTGCTGATTCAGCTGATGTGAAGCAGAGATGATTTTATAAGGATGTGATTCTCCGTGTGAGCCTGTGTCAGCAAAGGTGGAGACCATAAAATAATTGCTCCAATCTTTCAGGGTTGTCTGTGTCGAAACTTACATTTCTTTGCATCAGTGACAAATTTTGCGACTTGTCGCCTGTGAAACATTTAAATCATACACTAGTCAAACAGGCACTTCCTTGCCGGCTGGTGTGCTGTCACATCTTTTTCCTGCTTTTCTTCCTCAGCCTTCAAATCCACAAAATTACTGCAGAGGAATGGACTGTACACCCACACTCCTTTACATAAAAGAAATAGTCCTGTCTTCAGGCCCCGTGGCTGACAAGCCATCAGCTTCTGAATTTACATTGCTGCTTCCGAGAGGATATAGCCTGCCATCGGAGAAACAGCAGTTACTCAAATGTTGCCATTTAAAGCTGCAATAAAAAACAATTTATGAGGAAAACAATTTTAATATGAACTTGTCCCTTGAAACAGATATTAAAATGAACCAAGATATTTCTACTATTAATTTTATGGGTAAGTCTTGGGATGCCAACAAATGAAAAGAGCTGTAAAATGAAAATGAAAAGGCATTATATATGTTTGTATGACGTGTTTGCCTTGACCTTTAGGACCAGATATGAGATGCAACGGTTGTAAAACTAAAGCAAATCTAACATGCATCATTTTGTTTTGTTAAAAGTTGACCTAAACCAAATGGGGCTAAAGGACAGCTAAACCATGAACTGATGGGAATGTCGCCTCTGGATCTGAATTGTGAGGCCAACCCAAGAGAGCCTTAAATCTACAGTCTTTCTAATGGCCAGCAGGGGGCGACCTCAATGATTGCATGAAAAAAGGGTCTATGAGAAAATTAGTAAGTCTTGATATATTAGCTCAGTGAACTTTGTCATCAGCGACTATGGTCTCAATCAAAAGTTCCTAGTCTTTATCAATACTAACATCCTGTTAATTAAAAAGTGTTGGTTCAGTTTGGAGAAAAACAGACGTAAACAGACGTATTCTTTTGGGGTAAAGTATTTGTGGTTTGTTTCTTCCCACTTCTGAATGTAACTGCATTGGTTACATACTGTAATTGAGGGTACACAACTTAAATTAAGTGATGTAGTTTCAAAAAGGGTCAACCTCGAAAAGGAGTCGAAATATTGATGTATCACACAAGATGTGAACCCTTTTGGGACACAGTGTATTTTGCACTCGCTTACAGTTAAATTTAAACTTCTTGTGTTTGTGTCAAAAGTGTGGACAGTTAGGGGAGGTCTTTCATCACTGTTCGTGGATGGCGATCAGCCCGCCTAGGTATCATCCAAGGGAAACCGGTTAATGCCTTAAGGTATTGTGGCCTGCAAAGTACGAGGTGAACTATAAATACCCTTTTGTAATGAAATTAAAAAGAGGAGTGTAGCGTGTTGTTTATGTCACTGTCATGTAGCTCCTCAACATTTTTAGTTAAACACAGACTGCGCGTATCCTGTACGAATGACCCGTTCCAAATGCTGACTTTAGTCTTAGCCATTGACCAAGCTGCCATATTTGAGAGGGAAAATGGGCTGTATTCTATTTACTCCTATTTGTAATTCTTAAAAAAAAAGAAGTATTCTGTTGCGGCGCGGGATTGCCTAGCTATTATGTCACACGCCCCAAGTACTCATGGAAGCGGATGTGGGTTCAATTTTGACCTCAGTCCTTTGTTGCACGACTTCCCCCACTCTCTCCTCAAACATTTCCTGTCTCTCTTCAGCTGTCCTATCCTAAAAAGGCAAAAGAGCTCATTTATTTGAAAAAACAAAAAACAAAAATATATTTTCATATTTAGAACCATCACTGCACCTTTATAACTCTACCTTGTCATGTCAACTTTATTCAGCACATTTAAAAATACCCAGCGCCCCTCGTGGATGTACAGTGTATTTTGTATTTCAGTGTAACTTCACATTTAGTCTGCAGCTCTGGTTGAGTCCAGAGTCTTCTCCACAGAACAAATAGGAAGTGACGTTCTATTCATTATCACCACACCTGCTGTGGGCTCACAGACTTCTTTACCTGCCAGTGAAGTGAGTGTGTTTCAGCCTGTAATGGGTTGAGGAGACATTCTAACAGTGTTGCCTATTGCTGAATTACAGACTTGGTATACCTAATCAAAATCATCCAGTGGTCTTTGACCTCCAGAACAGTTTCTTTAATTTATCACCACTTTTGAGCTCAGCGGGTTTTGATTTGTCCTGAAAACCTGAAGCTGTGGACGGTCATGTATTTTCCAACTGATTTCTTTCTTCCACAGTTGGACGATGATAGGTCTTCACACTTCCTAACATATTGGAATCATGTTCGAGTCAGCCAGTTGAATACTGATGCTTCATCTGCCTGATAAGCTGTAAATGAAACAAAGCCTACATGAATTTCCTCTGTCTTCTTTTATATGTTCACATACAGTCCTTTTATACTGAATATACAGATGATAAAAGCACTTTTTATTGGTTTGTGTCCAACTTTACAACAGCTAAAAACAGGAAGAAACACCACAGAGGCAGTGTCATAGGTAAATAAATAGTTTCATTGTATATTTTAAAGTAAACTTTGTTTACATGTAAAATAATTTGACATTTTAAATGCATGTGTTTTAAATTGAACATATCTAATCCAGCCAACCAAAAGGTGATGGTTTTTAGTTAGTTGTTATAGGTGAAATGAAAAGCAGCTAAAGCTTGCCACGACTCAAGTCATTTTTTAGCAAGCAAGAGTTTAGCTTGTTGGTAGACCCTCAGCGAAGACACCACAACTGTTCTCACCATTTCTGGTGCCAACTGCACCTACCAGTAGGCCAGAGGGTGCAAAATCATCTAACACTATCACACTTCTGCAGCAGTGTTCACAGTGACAAGAGGACCATTACCAGACCTTCATCTTAATGGTAACAATACCTAACAAGCGGTTATTAAAGGTTGCAGACTGATATTGCTAGGCACCAAAACTTCTTGGTAAGATTTGTTTTGGTCAAAATAGTTAAAGGATACTATAAGAGTAGAAAGGGAGTCATATACTTGTAAAATATTCTAACCCAAATTGAAATAACTCGTCTTTGACTTTTTGGTTTCCCACAATGCAAACCACCAAGTTTCCTGGCTTTAAAGTCTGTGTTTCTTAGACCCATCGATCCACCCAAACTATCTTCTTGTGTAGTTGTAATTGCACATCTCCCTTTCTCCTATGCTGTGATCTTGTAAAAACAACCTCGACGACAAGACATCCCCTGTGTTGCAAAGAACAATAACATACTCACTGCTTATCTGGATGTCAAGCGTTTTTAGATCACGGTCATTCCGTGTTAATTTATATGCAATGCTATGAGCTAAGTAAAGTATGCTCACATTAGCCTGCTAACACAACAATGCAGGCCACAGGAAGCTCGAGCCGAGGACAATTTTGTCCTCTGCTTGCACTAAACTCCTTCATGCGACTGCAGCGGAGGGGGGTTGGAGGTGTGTTGCTAGAGGAGAACAGAGGCTTCTGTATAGCGGAGCCGTCGCCAAACAGCAGTTTGTTTTTGTTTCATACTGTTGCTCAAAGGCGACATCTACTGGATCAAAAGTTTCACTTTGTTCCTTTAAGCAAGGGGAGGAGTCAGCCGGCGGGACTTACACTTCTCACTCATTGTCGACAGTACAGGCAGGCCCTACTACCACCTCATATCTAGAATCCCATGGAGAGACGTAACAGCAATTTAAATCACTGATAAACCCAGAATCAGCTAGTTATTCATATCTTCTGAAATGTACACTCTCACATTATTTGCCGATGGTTTAAGCACCATAAGAACATTTCAGGACTGACATTTCATTCCACAGTCTCATGTAGTTCGTCTGCAGTGATTGCCTCGACGAGTGAAGCGCCCTCAAGTCATCTGCTCTCTTGATACAGAGAAGTCAAAAATAACTCAAGTACAGGATAATAATGTTCCGCACTCAGATAAAGTGTTCTCTTGTTTTCTGTTCTTTGAGTGCAATATCTTAGAAATAATTGTCCATCTGTGCGTGATCACCACACGTACTATTGCTCTTTATTGCAAAGCTAATTAAAGAAATATAATGTTCCAATGGTTGAGAGAATTCTAATGTTAATAGAAAAATCTTGGTGAGGAGTAGACCCACAGCACGATGCTTTAAATGACGAGGGAAATAAAGACAGATTTTAAGGGCTCTCATGGGTGAGATGGTGTTTATGTGAGAGCCAGAAAATGAGAAAGAGAAAAAGACTTTATGTAAACATTGAAAAGCAGGGAGAGCTACATTTTCATGATGATTTATTTACTTAATACTCATTCGCTGATTTGGTTGAATAATTGGATCTCAAGTCCATCATTTGAAATTATTAAAATGACGGCTTTCAGCATTAACTAGTTAATTACAATAAAGTAAGGTCTTAAATGAATACATTCATTTTTAAAATCTCGATTAATCACATGCTAGTTTGTCTCTTTAGGTGCACCATGAATAAGCCTCCACAGTGGCTCCCTGTAGTCACAGTGATGGGGAAAAAAAGACACCTCTGCATCTTTAATGTCTCATTTCACTTAAACAAACTCAGACAGCTCAGCTGAAGAGTCAAAAGGGATATCCACCTTTTTCACCGTCCCTGAGCTGTTTTCATTTAGTTTTGATCCGTAGCGAGTTTTCTTTTCTGTGGTTGACTTAAAGTCGTTACCTTTGATCTACCAGAGAGTCCTTCATTTCAAAATAAAAGCAGGGTTGATGCCCATATCTGCACAGCGTGTCATTGCCTTCACTTCCCTGTTGACCAGGCGTACTATCCTTTTCAAATGGAAACTTGTGTCTCCTCTGACTCTCAATAGATGGCTACAAGGCGGTTTACGATGCTTACAACTAGAGCAGTATAAGGTTCTCGCAGAAGGGATCTCTGACATCCTTCTATAAGACCTGGGGACCCCCTGCTAGCCCTTATTAGCAACAAGCTTACTATGAAAATACAAAATGAGGTGCATTCAAAAGTTATCATAAAGACCTCAGATGAGAGAAGTTTGAAAATCATAACCAGGCAAGGGACCCCATGATCTCCGATGATGTCACGGGGAAGTTATGGTGAAGAAGATGTAAACAAGGCAGAGACTACATCAGCAAACTACAAACTACAACTACAACAATATAAGAAGCTAAAGGAGTCTAGATAACAAAAAGTCCCACAGGACACTGCAAAGACTACTTTTCTTCAGGAGTTGAGGCTATTTTTTTGTCATTAGTAGCATGCAAGCCGACAAGTGTACAGGTCAGTGCAGGGGGCTGGGAATCCCATGGATGGCTGTCCTCATTCTGGAAATGCTAACTTTCAGTCAACCTAACAACAAGCTGAGAGCTGGAGCTGAAGCGGCTTTTAAGCCTCCTGACAAATTGTTTCACTGCGCCGCCTTTCAGTCAGGTCAGCTACACAATTATTGTGAATAACGGTTACCCTGCATAAAAATCAAAACGGATGAGTTATCATCACCCCCTGTAGAGCGTGTGCAGATCGAGACATGAGCTAATCAGACCTATTTCATTTTTTGAACCAGGCTGTAAACATGTTCATTTCTACTGTATAAAAACTTTTTATTTTGAATGGGGTGAGTAGGCTATTTGTGACTTCAGGTGCTTCTGCAGCCAGCCTGATACTGGCACTCGACAAACTGCAAGATTTTGCACTTCAGCAACAAGTTGTTTTTTTTCAACACCAGAGGTTGCCGCTTGAGCACAACCCACAAAGAAACCAAGACCATAAAACTGAAACTACATAATAGTAATTAGTCAGCATTATTTTGTCTGTACTGGTGCTTTAATCACTGTTAATTGTCAAAATGTTTTCTTTAAAGAAGGTCTATGTTGTTGGTTCCACTTTAATATTTGCACTTTTTTCATTAATGTTTTGCCTTCAACGCAAAACCTTTTGGAAGATCACCAACAACTTCAAAGCTTACAAGAGGTCGATGAGAAAGTATATACCCTTTGATTAGTAGAGACAAACATGACACCTTACTGTAAGCCTTCACCTCCCGATATTCTCCTCCCATCAGCTTAAAGAAGAGTTAAAACCTTTTTTATGTCATGTTGGAAGAGCTGTTCCGACGTGGCTTCAGCTTAAACTGTGGTTATAAACTTCCTTCAAGGATGATGAAAATTTATACATCAGGTGGTTCCGTTTGAAAGCTTTCTACTGAGTGCCAAAACCTCATCACAATGAAACTTGTAACCTAGCAACAGCTCACTGCAAAAGTATAAGTCCTCTTTGTGTATATTGTCAGAGATATCAGACACCGGTAACCTAGCAACATGTCAAAATCACTCGACTATGTGAATATCTGAAAGAGGCAGAGAGGATCCGAGCTGAACTTTTAATATTTTCCATGCAGTGACCTTTGAAGAAAAGTCTAGATAAAGATTCAGAGCCCGGTCCTGACCGAGCCTTGATGAAAAGGAGAAATGAAATTCAGTATGTTCATAGGAAAAAGAACTGATAAAAAGCCTGGTGTGTTTTTCAACAAAATCTGCATCACCTTTATTAACCGAGCGTCTCACATATTGGTCTGTTTTGAGCGAATCAGAGATCAGCTCCTCTCACCATGTTTTTATGTTTTTGTTCTGTTGGTGTGTCGAGGAAGATAAAACAGAGAAGAGACAAAGACACGTACCACTCAGCAGGGTCACCACGTGACGTGTGCAGACTCTGTATGAGCCAGAGACTCAGAAAGATGTAAATTCACAAGGACTCCTGAATGCATCTTCAGCCGGGCTTTGATAGGCAGAGGACAGTTTCATGATAACAAAACCCAACAGCCACAGCCACATTTTTTGGGTTATATAGAAGACGCAGTTTCCTCCAATAACTGATTTTAGTGAAATACTCTACATGCACAACAAATACATTCAATTCTAAGTACAAACTTCAATCTTGAAATGTATCAATCATTTCTGATGTAATTTCATTAAAGTTTACATTTCCTAACAAAAAAAGAAAAATCAGTTTTTGTATTGATTGATTTGTGAGTAGATTTGTATTCCCTTTTAAATAGAAGAATCTCTTTCTGTTGGAATCACATTATTTTGACTTTGATTGATTTAGACTTTGAAATAAACACAGGACACTTGTTGCCTCATGAAAGGAAGCAGTGAAACACCCCATCACAACAATGCCACTATGCCCTACTGATAAGCTACATAACCTACCTCGCGGCCCTCAGTTACCTATTCAACCCAAACAGGAGTACCACCTTTTAACAACAACCCAGGCTCTGTTTATGTGAGCTTGCCAGTTAGTGACAACCAGCTGAGCTGCCAGCTGTTAACCTGTATGCAGTGTGTGCACATTTGTTCTATGAAAATAAAACTTTCACAACAATGCTGTGTTTATTTCTTTTTCCTTTCAGTCTTTGCAGTCTGTGACTGTGTCAGCTCACCAACGTCATGATGCAGAATTAATGAAAGTATTATTTGAGTATTTTAACTAAAGTAATTTTATAAGTCAAGGGGTATTATAGCAAAACATTTCTGGTGCCAAACTGTTAATTTAGCTATGTTGAATAAAGTGTATTGGGTGAGTTAGGAAGAGTTTTAATTGTATAGCTACTGTATGAGCAAATGTTACCAATTAAACATTTTGAAATTTTTTATGGAAATAAAAAGCAACTTTGCAGTCAAACTTGCCTTGTGTAATACAAGAACAGAGTCTGCTCATGTTAGTACCACTAGAATTTGTGGTATGACAGAAGGCAGCAGCCAGCTCGTCCATGATGAACTCTGGGAGGAATCTATGGCTGCAAATATCCCTGTTAGTTACTGTTTTCCAAGCCTAGAATACTCTGATATTTTCCCCACACCACACCAACCCACCAAACTTCTTAGTGCTATCGCAGCCTTGTGTAAAAGCTGAGGAGAAAAACAACAACAATGCAACTTGTACTGGTTCCAACATTACACATGAAAACAAACAGCAAAGATAACACAAGAGAAAATAGAACAACAGAGAAAAGTCTGCAGCGAGATCTTAAAAAGAGATCTGGGGAAGAACAGGCAGGGTGAGATGCCCTGTCTGGGGCTTGCATCCACCCCCACTGGCTCAGACTGTTGCTCCACCTCCCCCTACTCACTTGTTTTTCATAAGGGGAGAGTTAGTTTTTAATATACGACTGGCAATATTCTTCGTCATCCACCTACTGACTGGTTTTAACTGCTTCGTCTGACATCTTCTTTACTGTCTTTTGCAAGTCCATCCACACACTCCCAGTTCTCCCAGTAATGAGATAGCTGATCATGCTTAGGCAATAAAAAACCCCAACACCAACTGAGTTGTGAATGGGAAGAGAACATTCTGACAATTCCTCAAATTAGTCCATAAGACATAGATTCATGTTCTGTCTGCAAGGAAATAATGACAATAATGTGTTGCAGTAAGCTTTTTTATTGTTCTGCTTTCCTTTAATCCTTCTCACCATTGTGCAATCTACCTTTATTAAACTTTAACTCCTGTGCCACAAAAGGAAACTTACTTCCATGGAAAACTTTTAAAAGTATTTTGAAATTGCAGGGCTAAGTAAAGCACTGACTGCTAGTTAAGGTCTTTCAAAAAACACAAAGAATCTTTAATTTCAAGTGAAGTGCGATAATGCACCAAAGGTTGCATGCGGTCAGTGATACCAACGTCAGCACCTTCATGTAGCACCCTCTCAGGTATTGTTGTATAATTAGTTTGGGAGTTAATTGAGTGGAGCTGCTGTGGAGTCGGCTGTTCTTGCAGGTAGTCTGCTAAAAATGGCATGTGGGAGTTTTGCGTCATGATTCACAGGATCTTTAAAAAAAAAAGCCATGAAGAGCATTTTCTGTTTCCTGTGCTTACGGACGAGGACATGCATAAATATTAGAAGTTAAAACAGGACAGCAAAGAATGTGTGTTTATTTCTGGATACATAGAAAATGTGTCATTTTGAAACTGTTCTTAAACTATTTAGGGAAAGAGGTTTAAGGAGGTAGTCAGGACCCCAGCATCTGAAATGTCTTTGGGGAGTTCTGCAGGAGGCATATCTGGGGGATTGAAGGTATGTAACAAGGATCCTTCAGGGAAATTGGTGAGGAGAGGAAAGTGGGGCACTCTTTGGCTCAGATCCCTGTCATCAATACTCAGAAGTGGGCAATCCATAACACAAGGAGACAAAGATGAAGCCATGCAGGGTTGTTTTTTTTTATCAAAGTCAAGGGCAGAAAAAGGAAGAGAATCAATGTATGCAGGGTGCATCCGACATTGTTTGCATACTGAAGCTACCTGTAGATTTAAGTCAGATTCTTTTTCCACAGTCAAAGTCATAGTTCTTACTCATACACACCTGCTGCCCAACATGAGATGCTCACTGTTTATCATCAGTGACTCACATGTTACTGCATTTCATATTTGATAATTCACCTGATAAGATGTTTCCAACGAGTCTCTGCTCTTATTAGCCAAATTACTGTTGTTGCTCTTTTGAAAATGTGACTTTGTTGTGTGTTTCTTCAGGCTGGTTACTCTGTTTAACATTAATCATTCCTGGTGTGTTTTGTTTTTGTATAAAAGTTTGATTTGTAGGGGCAAAAGAAGTCACACTGTGCACATACAGCTTTCTCAGTAAACTTAATGGAAATACACAATCTTTTAGACAGACGCATTAAGATGAAAAGAAACCAATTTCATAAAACTATAAGAACTGAGAGCACATCACCATACACGAAGAATTACCTGCTACAGAAACAGCAACAGCTGTCAAAAGCATGGCTCTTGAAAAAATACTAGATATAAACTCTTGTATATGAATATATTTTTAAAACATTTGTATTGACGTTACATGTTACAGATATTCTGACAGCTTTACTGCATAGACAAATGGTTTGAAGCATCTTTTGGTTTATGAGTGTGAGTGCAGGTCAGTGGGGGAACGGGGGGGCAATCTTGCTTCAGCACGGTAAGGAGCGACTTTGCAGAGTGTTAGTGCGCCCTAAATCCAGTTATTTAGAAGTAAAGTTCGGGGACTTTTCGGTGCTTCAGAGAGATAGAGTTCACCAACTTTATTAAGTGATTTATGGTAGTGTTTAGTAGCGTTGATAAAATACAGTGTGCGATATTGTTCACACAGTGTGTCTTCAGAGAACAGATTTTGGCACTGAGGTGTTTTATTGAGCCATTGAAGACAAAGTCCCAAAGCTGACACTTCCTGCTGAGTCTATCCAGGAGTTTGAGTGACAGGTGTAGTGAGTCTTTTTGATGAAGATAAATGTATCTTACAACTTCTGATGCACCCAGGACAAGGAAAAAACATCAAACGACCTTAAAAATGTTATCATCTGCTGTATCCTGTTCATGCTGAGAGAAGCTCTTTGAAGCTACTGTCATTCTTCAACAGTTGATGATAAAGAGCAGCAACATCCTGCCCCCTTCTGTTTTCATCGCTTTGGTCTCATTGCTTGGGTTTCATTGCTGTCTTTGACTTTGCAAACTGTCTCTACTAGTCCTCTCTTTGCATGCAGATGCTTTAAACTCTCTTAATAATACAAGTCAATGGCAGATGTTCACAAAGACAGTTTGACATAATCTGGTTTGCTCTAGATCTCCAAAGACACCCCACGGTGCTGAGCATGGACTCGTCTTCATCAATTGAACAGAAATAGCTGCATCTTCTCAGCTGTTTCCTGACGAGACATGCTGAACTGAAAACAAGACACATGAGATGATGAACATAAAGAGATGGCTGTGTCTTCTAGAGGCAAAGAAGAAGCCAAATAGCAAATAAACAAGCTAAAGCTAACGTATTAGTGGGCAAGCTGTCAGGCTAGTGTGGTTCATGTTATAAGTAAATTAAAGCAGTCAAGCCTACATGATTAAAAAAAAGTCATCAATGGGTAATGGGATATTTCATATTTTGTGAGATTATCCAGGGTTTGCTTACTCTTAAGCTCTTTTTACAGGTTTGCATTTAAATACAGATTCTGAAGGTGTGGAACTGGATTTCATGTCAGAAGTGTCCCTGTTTTTGTTTGTAATGGAGTAGCATTGTTCACTAGTGTTTCAATGGAGAATTTGCTGTGAACAAGAAAGTCGCAGGGCAGCAACCCATTACAACACAATCAAGGAGCCCATTGGGGGTCATCTAACAATGATATAGCTTCATTAAATGTCTTAAAACAACAGATTTCTGACAATCAACTCTTGGATGTCGTCTCTCAACACCACCTCAACCTCATACATCTCACCCTGCCTGCTGGATTGTTAACAAAGGCAAAGCACGGAAAAGGAAATGACCAATCACTAACCAACAGGTACACAAGAAGCCCTAAAAAGTTGTCTGTTTCTCCTAAAGGTGGAACAATTGATTAGAGAATTGGAGTATATACTGACATGATACGAAGACAAACTATTTTGGGATCTGTGGCTATCACAGGGCTCTAATTATTGTACGGCTTACCTGTCTACCTGTGCACATTCTGCCGTTAGCTCACAGCACCAGAGGATTCCTTCAAATGCTATAAAGCAAGAAAGGCAGAGAAAGGTAGATGGACACAGTAAGTGATGACAATGTGCAACTCAGTTCAGTTGCCAGGCAGTGTGTTCACATGTTTTGAGGGTTCTGCTGGTTTTAAAGCCTGACTTGCCTCTTGTTTCTTTTTCTTCAAAGTAACCAGCAAAGCAGAAGAAAACATCAATACAGCTTGAGGTTGCTTTTTGTTTTTGTCGTACTGTTTGGCCTTTTGCCCTCATATTGTATTAAATTTGTTCGCTGCTTATAAAAGTGATAACAGAAGCCATCATTAATGATTGCCCCTAACTCCACCTGTTGATTCTGAATTCCATTTAATAATAATATGTTCAGTCTTTCCCTCGTCATGCTGTTCTCACTGCAGGGTACTGTTAATATTTGTAGTTGTAAATAGCAAAATCTGTTGGTCACACTTCAGTTGTGCAGTAGTAGCATGTTTTTTTTTTAGTGGAGATGGTATTGATGAAATCACTAAATCTAGAGTGGATATGCTAAATATGCCTTGCCAAAGCTATATGCATTAAAGAACGCAATGTTTCGAGTAATGTAAGGCCTTTTCATGACGTGCTACCTTTCTTTGAAATTACCTTCCTGCTGATATTTGACTGCTTACAGGTCAATACCAAAAACTCAGAGTACTCTCTGTACTGGATCATCAGCTGTCATGGGACCTCTTTCATCCCACAGCTGTCCAGCACCTTTCCAAGTCTCTAAGGTGAGAATGTTGTGTGACTTAAATCTGTTTCATATCACTTGAAAGTACAAAAGGTGGCCAGATCCATTTTTACAATATGTTCACTATCTTTAAGTTGTCATTCTGATGTCCATTCTGTTAATATTCACTCATATTTTGCATGTCTGTCCTTAGGAGCGATCCCTCCTATGTTTACCTTCTTGATGTTTCTTCCATTACCCCACCCCCCCCATTCCTAAATACTTCTACCTTTTATTAAAAACTGGTCTATGTTCGGAGGGTGTCATATGCAGCTCAGATTATAAAGCCCAATGTTTGTGAGTGGTAACATTGGGCTGAAGAGTTTTTTGTGACATGGCGTAAATACACCTTGCTGGAAATAGTGCCCTCCCAAAACCCACTGTCAAAATCTCACAATGCTTAGTAGAAATCCACTGAAAGGTCAACACCTGTCTCTGTGTCTCTCTTCAGATCATTGACTCTATATAAATATGGACAATGCATCTCCGCCTCCTCTCGTTGTAGACAAATGGAACAGGAATAATGCATGCAACGCTAAACAATGCAAAGCTGTCAGAAAGAGAACGATTCCTACTGTCATTGCAAACTAGGAGCCGCTGTTATGGTTTGTTTGTCAGCCCTTGGGGGCCCCTTACTAGCCTGGGGCCCCCAGCAGTTGCCAGCCTTGCCTGTTAACAAGCAGTGCATCTGCCAAAATATTAAGTGGGCGACAGCATCTTGCACTGGTGACATTGTTTGGAGCCAGAGTCTGCACAGTAGGGATTTACTATACTGTGGTTCTCATAATTCAAAATTCAGGCAACTCAGACAACAAAATGGTGAATGCCCAATTTAGTGGACTATGTAGTGTGTATGTGATTTTAGACACAGTCTATGATTCAGATATGAGATGTGTATCTGGTAAAGACAGGCAGTCATGTTTTAACAAGGGCTGAATGTGTATTTTCTTTTCTAACCTTGAATTATTACCCCCAATTCACACATACTCCGTGTGCACCGCGGTCCGTCAGCGCCGCACACTACGCCGTACTTCACTGCTACTCTTGTCTTCATACAGCGGGAGCCGCGTTTCGTCTCCGGAGCGTGCCACCAGCTCCACTACGCTCTACTCCGTTTCAAATAAGCTGTGAGTCTATTTTTGATGGAAAATAGACTCACAGGTTGGCAGGTTGCAGGTTGGCGTCAAGCTAGACAGAATATCACAATTACCTGGATGCTGCTAAAATTTCGTTGTACACTGTGCAATGACAATAAAAGGATTCTGATTCTGATTCTGATTCTGACAACCTGAACAGGAAGTCAGACAAGGAAATGCACAGAGCACCCAACATGACCGGGCAATCACTTGAACCTTAAATGTTAGCTGGTCATCAATCATGACACCCAGGTTCCGGGCAGACTTTGTGGGCATGAGTTTGGTTGTACCAAGCTGGATATTGATCTGTTATTGCAGAGAGGGACTGGCTGGGATGACAAGGAGCTCAGTCTTTGAAAGGTTGAGCTGAAGGTGGCGTTCATTCATCCATTTAGAGATATCAGCAAGGCATGATGAGATTCTTGTTGAGACTGTATCATCGTCTGGCGGGAATGACAGGAAGAGCTGGGTATCAACAGCATAGCAGTGTTATGAGAAGCCATGAGAGTTGATTATTGAACCAAGTTAGCTTGTGTATATGGAGAAGAGAAGGGGACCAAGCACTGACCCTTGGGGCACCCCTTTGGATAAACTGTGTGCTTTGGACACGTCTCCCTTCCAAGACACTAAAAGATCACCCGGAGAGGTAGGACACGAACCGGTATTTCCAACCAATCAGCACTTTTCTCTACTGTATATTTTTTGTCTTTTGTCCGGATAATGACGAGCAGTTTCAGACATATGAGATATCAGTTTTCTTGGCATTATTTGGGGAATCTCTAATAACATTTATTGGGTTTATGCTGAGAAGCTGTCTGATTGAAGCTGGCAGACCTTCACCCTTTCCTATTGTTCTCTATACAGCTTTCAATCTCAGTCCCTCACTGTGTCTGTAGGCCCACAGAATATGATATACTTCTGTAAAGGACACAGAGTGATTTCAACAAGACCCTGAGGGACTAAATATACATTCTAACTGTTGTAGTATTTTCTAAAGGCCTCTCCCAGTTTTAAATAAATCCTCCAGCATCAGCAGCAAATGTTCACTTATGAGACCGCCTAAATTAACGGTCCTCTGGTGTGACCTTTACCCGAGAACTAAAGACACTTCTGAGCCTGATCGTTCGGTTTGCCCTTACTCATTTTTTATACCTCTCACGGCATACTTTAACACACTGGTGGGTCCAACATAATTAAATATCTTGCTGACACTGAAGCTAAATGCTGACTTAAACAACCTGACACTAATGTGCTGATGCAGAAACAGACTGGTTTCACATAAAGCACATTAACAGACATTTTGCTGATAGCTGTTGACAAAGACAACCGATAGAGGCCTTGACTTCAGACCCTTTCAGGTCTTGGAGTAATGGCAAACCGTAGTAAGTCTAAGTCTTAAGGAGGAGACGGAGATACAGGAAGTGCTGACGCTCAAAAACCTTCTGGTTCTTTTTAGCTTCTCTTAATAAGAAATGCTTCAGAAATGGAAAAATTGAACAGGATGTTCAAAAAGAGCATCCGTGAAGGTCTTTGATGTGTCATGGTTGATTAAAAGCAACTTTAGAGAGGAAACTGCAGGTAACCGACTTCTCAGTTTTCTATCTTAGTGGATATTAATCATGCATGAGTGACATGAAATTGCAGTTTGGGATGTTCGGATATCCGTGTTTAAATGTCAAAAAGATGGAAAAATTTGTAGGTTATGAATGAATAATGTTTGAAAAAGGGACATTTTGCCCTGCAGGAAACACGACTTAAACAACATACATGCATTAAAATGTCGCTAAGACTCATGTAAAAACAGAATAAGACTTGTAGTTTCAGCTTCTCTGTACTGCAGTACAAGACTTTACTTATTCAACCTCCAAGGTCAGCAAAAGTAACAATATTTTAAAGTGCTTTAAAAAAATATCTTACATGCTTCTGTTCTAAATCATAAAACAGGTCAAACTGAGAGTTCAGGGTCAACAAGTTCAATGCAACAGTGGATGCTGTTAAAACAATGGAAAAAGGCAAAGACCGAGACGACGTTCTGAAGCAGACGGAAAAATAACAAGAATTGTTCACATTTTAAAGAAGAGAACAAGAATTTTCAATTTCAAAAGAAAGTTTCTCATAATTAAAACAAAAGTGGCGAAAGCACCAACGCTAACGCTATCCAAGAACCCCATGTGTGATTATCAGCAAATCAAGGGGGGCCTGCAATGACACCTGTCACTCATTTACATTAACAAACTAAATGGGAGACAATGATGTGATGGAATTTCTGTATCTCTCTATAGGACGGTCTCGTATTATTGCCTGTTTTTTAAACTGTGTCTTTGTCCAATTGTACTGTCTACCTCTTGCACATGTTTTCCAATGTGGTTTTATACTGCAAATGGCACTTACAGCTGAGTCTTATATAAACAATTACACCAAGTCTCCTGAATCTTACTTGTGTGAAGTCAAGTATCTACAAAATTAACTCATCAAATACTACAGTGCTTGGGCTGTAAAAAATGTGATTGCTTCTGTAGGTTTCACCAAAATTTAAAACAATCTTTTTTAAGTTATTTGAAGAATAATGTTGTCATTTTCAGCGAATAATAAAGTGAAGTGCTTAGCCCTGCTATATCACCATTTATATCAGCCATCCCCGTTTACCACCCCAAGACATTGAATATGTCTCCCAGACCCCAAAACACCACTTCATCTCAAATACTTCCAGGGGAAAAACATAAAATAACACACGAAATAAACAAAGAGGAGAGAAAAAAGTGAATACTTCACATTGTTTGGTGTAACAGGTACATGATTTATTCCTGACACCAGGTTTGTAGCTACTGTCTAATGCAGTTAAATCTGAAATCTGAAGGATTTTCTTCTGTATCTATCGCACAGTGTATATGCTGCGTAGGCTCTGTACTGCTAAATGTTGGCTGTGTTGCAAACTGGTGAGAAACAGCGTTCCCTCACTGGGAAATATTAATGATTGACTCCAGGATTGTTCAATTTTTCATGGGCCACTGTACGTTTCTCAATAGAACATTCACATTCATCAATTTAACATAAGATGTTAGGTGGATGAATGATTCATTTCTTTGCATCACAGGGAGCTTGTGTGTTTCTCCCCAAAGCAGCTTGGGGACTCATGTTTGGAGTCTGTACGTACATCCATAGAATGAGTTATGGCCACTGCTGCAATGATCAAAAACCTCTATTCCCTGTTAGGCTCCTCGGTGTGCTGTTGGCTTCAACCCACAGCTACAGATAGAGACAGAATCTGATTTTTTCACAACCCTCCCATCAATTGTGCAAATATTTTTTTTCTAAATCCATTGGCAATCAGAAAAGGCATTCAATTTTACAAAGCATTTCAATGTTGCATGTGCATACTCAGATGAGATTTCCTTAGCTGTGACCTCTAGAGCAACAAGTCTGCAGATCTGTGAAAATCGACAGTAACATCAAAGTCAAGGATTTATTCCAGCCATGCTATCAATAGTTAAAAAGACATTTATTATATATTCAAAGTCTGACAAAGAAAAAGAGCTGTAAAAAAACACTGACAGCCGCAAACAATAGGAAGAGGCCAAATGTTTCCCGAATGTGAGTATCTCCGTGACGAGGAGGAAGAGTCTTGTTTTCTCTGTTAGAACAAAGCATATTTGAAATATTATCGATGAATTCTGACAGAGTTCAAGAAGCTGGAGAGGCTGAAGAGTCAGAACACAGGAATTAATTTGATGTTTCAAATGGAGTGAAAACATGAAAATATATTTTTTTTAAATTCGAGCCAGGAGGTTTTCCCACAGCAAGAAGCAGTCCCCTGTGCTCGTATCATGAAACGGATTCCAGACTCTTTCATATCAAAGCACTTTTCATTTCATTTCCAAAATGAAAGCAGGCAATTGACTTTAAGCCTTGCAGCTGCTTGTTAATAAACATTAAAGGTGAAATGTAAGCTGGGAGGCAAAATTCTGCAATTGTCCTTCAGCAGTCGGGAAAGTGTTTTAAATTTTGTATTTTATTTTTAGATTTTAATTTTCAAGGTATCATAAACACTATTACATGGGATTAATATTACCTAAGGACCACTGTAATAACTGCGGAGGACCTCCCACTTTTTAATCCCCTGCAATTCGAGCATGTCTGTAATTTTTAAAGTAAAAATCTCAGGGCAAATGACCCACCATATTTCAGAAAGCACTGAAGTCCTCTGAAAATCCTCTCAGAATCAGCATCTCAGTAATTTAAATAAACTTATTTTTTAATAAGAGGTTCTCCGCAGTTTAGTCTGCCACTTTTTTTCTGGTCAGGTTTAACAGAGGCGGCGTTTGACTTTATAAACAGAGGCTTCATCAGCCTTTGAGGTGCTGGCTCATCTTGCTGGAGATCCCATTTGCAGAAAGAGCAAAGTAAAATCCTCCAAGAGATCCAGATTTTGAAGAGTGATTAGATGGATGACGCGCTCTGAAGTAGTAGGAAGAAGTAACAAGGAACATGTTCTATCTTCAAATATAGGCTCAAACAGATGCTGTTAAAGTGCTAACAGTGAGAGTACATTAAGGCATTGTGGCCTGCAAAACACAAGGTGTGCTTCATTTTTCTCACATTGTCGTTTTCACTGTTTGTTCAATGTGTTGTTTTTGTTAAACTTGTGAGCTATGGGGTACTCCTGAATTTCCCCCAGGGTATGAATAAATTGTCTGTCTGTCTGTCTGTCTGTCTGTCTGTCTGTCTGTCTGTCTGTCTGTCTGTCTGTCTGTCTGTCTGTCTATCATTTAAATATAAGAAGAGCTCAGCGCTTTTTAAAATTGTTGCTAGGCAACCACCAAATCAACCACGCAGACACTTTCCACATCAAAATAGACCAGAATCACAGAACTCCTGTCCCCATATCACACTACCAGAGAATTAAGATCGTCTGACCAAAGTTTTCTGTCTGTCCAGAGATCCAGGTCCAAGTGTTATGGGGAGAGGGTCTTTTCAATTTGTGCCCCAAAACTAAGGAACTTGCTTCCTCCTTTCATCCGATTCTCCTCAATTGACATTTTTAATAGTAATCTCAAAGCTCACTTTTACTCCTTAGTGTTTAACTCCATAACTAAACCAGCACAACATTCTCTTCTGAAGTCTTTATTATTATTACTTTTACTGCGATTACTATTATTATTATTGAAACAAGAACTCATATTTTAGATCTATCCATCACTCCTGATTTTCTCTTCTCTTCTCTTCTAGTTCTGTTTGTTTCCTTCTTTTGTTGTTGTTGTTTTGTGTTGTTGTGTTAAGTGCTATATAAATAAAGTTGATTTGATTTGATTTGATAGACTGAAGCCAGGAGCTGGGCTCAATGCAAACTGTGTGGTACAGCTTTTAAACTTTATCCTTGAGTTATAAACTTTAAGCAGAGACAAGGGGGATGTCATGCAGCGCCTCAAAGTTTCCAATCAGAAATGTCAGTCAATTTGAGTAAATTATAGACTTCAGAATTCCCAAATTCCCAAAGCACCCCAGGTAACTCTAATCCTGTGTGAAAAGGGCTTTACATGAACGGTCCCTCATATGGAAAAATAATTGGTTTGAACAGATGTTAAACCAGCAGAGAGCAAACAGAAAAGAGTCTTTGATTGTTTTTTGCTTTTCTATCTGATCATTGAGTTATAACGTGAAAAAGAAGAAAAATCCTGGCTAATTATTTTGTATCAAAAACAAACTTCAAACCAAAAAACTCTCTGCATGTTCAAGCCTTTTGGGAATATATAGCATATTAATTATCGCAGTGTGCAGAAGCAGTCAATAATTTCATGTTTTCCCCTCCACACATTTGACTGTCCAATCAATTTAAGGCCGAGGCTCTTTCATCAAAGCAGAGATGGTCAGTGAGCTCAGTCTTTTGAACTGCAATTTGCTTTAGTTTAGCACAATGCTTTCAGATCAAAAACAAAAAGAGAAAGTATTCACTCGGCATGACTAGAAATGAGATGTTTTTATTAGAAAGATGATGGTGTTATTAGTGTTTATGATTGGAATCATGATTCCTGCTGTGCCCTCCATAATAATAATCCGACATATGATTACAAAGAGACAAAACAAAACAAAAGTCAAAGGGATTTACTCTCTGTCTAAACTGAACACTGAATACTTTTTATAGGCCTACCAGTGTGGGTAAAAAGGACTTTTGTTATTATCAATCATTTTGTATGTATAAAGATTCATTAAATGATTGTTACAACTCTTAAAAAACCTCAAAAAATGGTAGCAGTTGTCAATCACAGTTTATCAGTGTGAAAGACGACATCAAACTTAGAGTGTGAAAAAAGATTCCTCCCAGTTATACAAATACAGTATTTTAATGAGCTTATTTACTCTGTCCCTTTGATGTATTGTTGACCTTTTGTCTTAATGCCCTGCATCATATTCATATTAATCATTTCGCAAAATCATAATTCATATCAAACTGGAAAAAAACTATCAACATTTTTTAGACTGAGAAAATGCAACACGTTAAATATTTCTGCTGAGATTGGATCTAACTTTAATATCATACAACTGTGATTTATTTAATGATAAATGACAGATAATTTGTCACACTGTCTGGAACACATCTTTTCATATTGAAAGTTACTTATGGAAGACGACGTACTACATATGTGCATATCAATGAAATGAAACAAATTTGAATGATTATGATGACGTGTAATCAATGTACATTCTGCAGGCTTCAATTCACCGCCTCGCCGTCTGTGTCGCCAATATCCCCCGCCGCCAAAATTTACGTACGCCTGGGTCATACTTATATTACCAGTGCACACAGTCACTGTCAACTGTGCATGGGAAATGGCCTTGCACGTACACAACCGTTATAGATGAGACCCCTGGTCTTGTCTTGGTCTCGGTGCACTCGGTGTGGTCTTGACTACAACACCACTTTTTATGTGGTTTTGATTGTCAAGTAAAGTGTAATGTATTTGTTTAAAAACAGCAGCATCTGACCAAATTGGAGAACAATAGATAAAAGAGCAATACAAAGAAACCAAAGACATGTTAAGTAATAAGGTACCAGAACAAACAACACAATCTAGAAAAAAAAAAGTATCAAAAATCAGATATTATTCAGATTTCTAGAAACAATGACTTGTTTCTACAGCCTGATCTTGTTCAACACTTGTGGATAAGCCAACTATGTTTTCTAGTTGCATGGACACTTACAGCTGTATTAACAAATCAACAGGATTAAGCAACAATATATATTTCATCAGACTTTAGGTAAGCATGCAACAGAAGCTTGATCTTTACATATTGTTTGATTACAAAGCACTTTGAAAAAGAAGAAAACGCTTTCTTAAGGCTCCAGTTTGGAGCTTTCCATTTTGGCGCCCACTGTGGACAAAGTAGTTCCTCTTATCTCTTAACTGATTTCGGCCGGCACAAGTATTGTTTTCCCGATTAAAGATTTCATTCTCCTTTTCTTAGCAGTCAAAATGTGTCGCTCAATGTGCATCAGTGAAATGGAAAAATATGAACAAAAGCTGTATTAGCAGTGTGCTTTTAGTCATGACGTCCATCACCTTCCCAGCGAGTTGGTTAAAAGCATTAAAAGCAGTGCTGCAGAGAAATTATCTATAATTTCACTGATGGTCTTGTTTGCTTTTTTCAGATAAATACAGGCATTAGTAATAATTTCAGTGTGTTTTATAACCACCAACTATACAAGCAGAGGCGCTGCTTGGGGCCCCAGACCAGTAGGGGGCCCCTGAGGGCTGACAAACTTTAAACCACAGCAATGGCCAAAAAATGTGCACATTTTTCAATGACAGTAGAAAACCTCCTTAAGTGGCCCTATCTGCTAGCACTCACTCTTGCTGCCCTGCAAAGCATCACAGATATTAATGCTGTAAAAACCAAAGCTTGTCCTGTAGAGGAATTATCGAGAATGTCTGGACCAAGCGGCAACCTACGTCCTTGAAAAATTTAGCCAATGCGGAATTGCAAAATCCTGCAGTTTGTCGAGTGTCCACTTGAGGCTGGCTCCAGGAACCCCAAAAGTCACATACACACCACAGCCAAAAAAGCCATTTTACAGCTTAAATTATCATGTTTTCAGCCTGGTACAAAAAACAAAATAGGTCTGATTAGTTATTGTCATCACTGGCACACACTGTACGGGGGGTGAATGTAAAAAAAAACGGCTGGGTTTTTATTTTGACACCGATACGTGTTATCAATAGTTAGGCGCATAGTTGACATGATTGACAGGTGGGCGCGAAGTAACCGTTCGTCAAGAGGCTTAAAATCCGCATCAGCTCCAGCTCTCAGCCTGTCCTTAGGTTGACCGAAAGGTAGGCTGAGACAGCATTTCTAGCATGGCGACTACCGTCAATGAGTCTCCGGAGCCTCCTTTAGGAACAGATGACTGACGTCACTGAGGCTTCGTCCATTCATATTTACAGTCTATGGTCCGGACGCCGGCAGACATGATGGCTGTAGGGTCCGTCAATTGATTTTTGCCCGGGGCCCAAACAGACTAGTATCACCACTGTATGCAAGTCAAGCCAAAGCTGCAGTCACAACAGACAAAACCTGGATTAGATGCCACAATGTTAGTATAAATGTAGCACCACTTTAGGGTAATTCTTCTTTTAGGTCTGTGTAACTACATATGTGTAAGACACCTCATAGCAGCAGATCTATATTTGTATGTTGTGTGCTGAAAAAGAAAAAAAAAAGATTTGCAGAGGCTGAAGAAATGTCCGACAGTTTCAAGTGAAGGTAATGTCTTCTTTTTAGCCTATTAGAAGTGTACCTAAATGGAACGGAATTTGTAGGCTGTACCTGCTAACAGAATATAAGTAAAACAGTGAACATGGAAACTCTGACAGTCATTCATGCGATGCTATGTTTCGGCTGAATAAATCCTAAAATAATCCAATACAAACCTTTATTTATTCTCGAAAGGACACTGGGGTTTCCCTCATTTCCAATGCCGTCGAGTTTACAAGCACAGTAAAACAAGGAAAACACAACAAACACACAGAATCAGTAACAAAAACCACTGTGATCCATTCAAACAGTTACAATTTGAAACAAAGTGGCTAGAAGTCAAATTCCTAAACTCTGGAAGAGAGGGAAGAACTCCGATCCTTAGAGTTTGCTGAAGGGCGTTCCACGAGTTTGGGGCTTAATCTGCAGTCTGTCTCACGCTTTCATCACTGAACAATTACAGAAGAAACACTTCCACCTAACATACTGTAAACCTGAGTTCTCAGTTTGTAGCGGAATAAGAATTTATCAGAATTTAATATTAACATGAATACAAAAGCGGATCATAATTTGGAGACAAGCATGCGATGAAACAATACACTCCTTTGTTTGTGTGTCTGGACTTTAGAGTCACTTCTTTCTAAGATGAACTCTATATTTACATTCTGGTCCTGACAGTTACATCCTTTGTTAATGCCATCACCTACCCATTGATGTACAATCTTTTTCATAACATTACAGGTATATAATCAGTAATTGTTAAGATGTCTTCAGTTTATGGATGTAATAATTCCGTTTACATACCTGTGCAGACAACCAGTGTTACTGTGGCAGAAGGCAGAACCTGATCATCATTTATTCTGTTTCATATTTCCTGTATCACTCACTCACTCACTCACTCACTCACTCACTCACTCACTCACTCACTCACCAACTCTCTCTCTCTCTCCCTCTCACAAACACACTCTTTACTCTGTGCTGTCATCAAACATGCTCTTTCTAAGCCATCCTCTGTTCTCTATGTTCACCGTATAGCTGCCATGACATTGTGGGTAGCCTATACAGTGCACTTTAAATATGCATTCCTCTGGCGTCTGATGAGTTCATTGTGTGCTTGTGATTCACGCTGCAGGAGAGAATATGCTGCTTGAACAGGCCGGGTGTGTACACAGCTAAGAACTGACCAACAACCCCAAGCTTTAATGGATAACAAGGACTTTGAAGCACAGAAAGCCCATTTGTGTCATACAGCAAGAGCTCTCGATCACTTCTCCATCTCGGATCAACAAGAGATTGGCATTTTGTTCAGGTCTAGGCTTTGTGTTTCTTTTTGATCGGAGTGCAGCTTCTCATACGGAACAGTGACAGGAGAAAAGCAAGAGAGCCGGTGTCATGTTCTTGTGACGGCAGGTTAACTCGTCTTCAAAATCCATTCAGCCCTTTTGTGTTTGACATCTAATAAGCCCAGACTTAAATTAAAAGCCCATTAATGCCACCTAATCGGGCTTTGTCATACTCCCTGCACCATCCCCTTGTCACTCCTCCATGAGGAATTAGACCGGGCTGTGAGAGTGCATCCCTACCGTAGTCCTGCACTGCTCGACAGTTCACCCTATTAAAGACGTTACAGGACTGGATGGAGGAAGATTAGAGTCTGCTGTTATAGAGAGTCGCAATGGGAGAAGTAGACAATAGTTTTAAAGCCCGTAACTTGCTAGCTTATAATTAAAGACACTTGCTGTTTATGCTTATCCTTTTGGCATTATAACCTCATTAACACAAAGTAGGAACAAGAAATCAGCATCTGGATATCAGGTAGGGAAAGGTATAAACACAAACAGAAGCTGGGTTTCAAACCAAAAGTACCCAGGTCTTCAAGGAAAGAAAAGGTTTCTTCAGCCCTTTGTTATCTGTATATTCACCAAGGTTACAAGACCTGTGACGATCAGGCAAATGAGTCTTCAGTCGTGCGAAGAAGCTACACATTTGATCCAATGATCAGAAGTATTCAAGGCCCTAAGGCCCATCCTTAGGTCCTAGTACTTTTGCAAAAAAAAAAGTGATGCTAGGAACAGATTATATGCATGTCATTGAGACTTTTTATAGATCTTTGTCCCCACATTAGAAACAAAAAAACAAAAAGTCACCATTCCCATGGGAAGAGTTCCTTAGGTAGAAACATCATCATTTTGAATCTCTTTCCTTTATCTTATTCCAGTCTGACAAAAAAGCTGCTGCAGATGACCACTCTCTCTGCAAAGACGAGATCAGTGGAGCTTTTACATAAGGATCTCTACAGGAGACTCTTAAGGGGCGGGCAAGACGTGTGAGGAGAGGGTTATAGAGCTACAGTAGCACTGATGCGAGAAAGCTTCTCCATTGGCAGTTCTTTCTTGCAGAAAAAGTTAAATTTTCCTAGTTAGCAGACATGAAAAATGTAGCCCAAGGATGGTAGGCTAACTCAAAGGATACAGACCATATGAATATGCCATGGCCACCAGTTCAATGGAAATGCACTTCCTTTTTACACTCTGTTTGGTTCCATCTTTAATATTCAAAAAACAACACCCTCTAAGCTTGTGACCTACACCCAAAAAATTCAAAGTCTATGACGAGGACTTAGTTTGAGCAATGTAGTGAGCCTGGTTGTTGTTTTTGTGATACAGGGCATGTAGCCACTTCAAACAGTAAATAACAGCAAATGTGCACATTTTGAGGCACTGCTGTTCTTTAAAGTTTGTCAGCCCTCTGGGGCCCCCCCCAATGGCCTGGGGGCCCCAAGCCACCAACACGATCTCAGCAAATAACCTTACATTTTTGCCTCACTACATTAAAGGCCCACCACTTATGGGGCCTCTACACTGATGCCAATTGTTGACGAATCTAAAGAGTAAAGTCACACAATTTTTAAACATAACTGCAGTTGCTGTAGAAATCCCTGGAGAGTATCCCCCTCTGTGAGGTTATTCTAAGTTTTTGTGTAATGGTGCCTCCCATTTGTTCTTTAATAGTCAAAGCGTATGGACTTAGAATAGCAGATGGTCAGGTTGCAGGCACAGAACAGGATTAGAGGAAGGTACACACAGCACATGCCCCAGAAACACTTGCAACTTTCTTTTTTTGGAACAAACTCCTACTAATGTTGAGCGTCCTTACTAGGAAAACTAAAGCACTGGTTGTTTGTGGAAATGGTTGAAAGCACTTATGTTGATTAAAAAGGTTACATAGTAAGACGTTAGGGTGGATAGTTGTGTTTACAAACTGACTTTAACACCAGGTACCATGGTGTCCTATCAGTTCAATATTTTATTCATTTATTTTCTTACAAATGGTAAATGGACTTGAGCTTGTATAGCACTTTTACACCGCAGGTCACACCTACCCATTAACACACATTCACACAGGTTGCTATGCAAAGTTTGCTTTCTTGTTATTCTTTGTAAAGCGTTTTTGAGTACTCAGAAAAGCGCTATATGTCTATAAAAGTCTAATGTATTATTATTATTATAAAGTGACCATCAGAAGTAACTAACCCATTCATACACTTGCTGTTAATGACAAAGCAGCAGGAGCAACTTGGGTGTCTTGCCCAAGGAAACATTGGACATGTGGCTGCAAGAGCTGGGGATCGAGCCCCCGACCTTCCAGTTGAGAGACGACCGAGTCTACCAATTGAGCCAAAGCCACCAACCATTACATTTTCTTGGATGGGTTGTTTAAGTTCCTTAAACTTTGAAAGAAAGGTACACAAATCCAAAAAGGTAAAGACAACCAATCAAATACATCCACATACAATATGTATTTCAGCCAATAGGGCGCATGCAAAGGTGGGCTGGTTAGGTTTGTTGGCCAGATGACATGGAGGTGAGTGGCGTGTCCAACAATTGTTTGCAATCTGTTTCTTGATAATCCTGATGAAGGATGCGTCGGTCTAATTTGTTAATAAAGTTGATCTTCGTACTACAAGTGTTGCTGGAGCATTTTGACCTCTTCTAAGTCTTTCACTCTTCATGCACCTTTGAAGTTGGAGAAGTTGTGCTAGAAAATCCTCTCCTCCTTCAGTTCCTTAAACTTTACCAGACCTTTAGCAAAGGTGTGGCAGATAAGTCAACTGTCATTAACTATACATGTAATAATCATATCGTATTTTCCGAAGACATTAGCAAACAAGACATTTTGTCATTGGGTTTTAGGGATTATTGCTTCTCTATCAACTCAGCGATAGAGATATAAAATCTAGAGCTTCTAATTCTGCTTAAATATTTTCAAGGTTCCAAGGATAAATACTGTTCCACCAATTTAACCATACTTTGAATTGTTTTGTGTATCAGGGAAAAGATAAGTGGAGCTAGTGGAGGACACATCCAACCATTTATTTATAAGCTGAATAAATTACCTTGAAACCCTAGTTGAAAAAAATGTAACGGGATATATTTTCCCTGATGGTCATTATTTCTCCGACTGAGAAAGGAACAATCACGTGGACCTCGGGACCCTGCTCCAGTTTACCCTCCATCAAAACCTGAGCTGCACTGAGAAAATATATCTTTCAATGAGTTTCTGTTGGTGCAATACAGCGATGACAAAGTGCCTCTGAACCTATGGCTTTGAAACACATCAGAGAAAAATAATGTTTCATGGCACATCTAATTTATCAAAGCGACGCAACACTCCAGCTCAACGTTGATGCATTTTTTCAGGTTGTCACAGCAAGAATCAATCTGCAGGAGAGATCAGACTCTCATTGTGTCTGTGGTAGCCGTTTGACCCAGTCGATTATCTTTCAGCTTAATTTATTAGCAACGCTTTAGCTTTAAATTAATCTTTAAAATACCTATCTACATAATTCAGCTTGCAGAGGGCTCTTCAGCTAAATGCCACGGTACTCTTGACCCATATGACCACTGATTCTCCACAACATTACCTTTCCCCATGTCCCCGATTAGAGCGGTCACCACCCCTTGAACGCACTTTGTGCCGGTTACCCAGGTGAGAAATTTACAGTCTGCAGTGGTGGAGATTAGTCTGCAAGTTTTTTTCCAGGCCAGCTGCTACATCAGCTCTCTATTTGACATACCTTTAGCCAGGTGACAAAAGCCAATCATTAAAATCAGAAACTTTACTTTAAAAAAACAAGATTTCAACTAGGGAGCCTCTAAAAACTGGTAGCCTTGAGAACACCTCACAAAATATGAAAGCATTGCCTTGCATGTTCTTGGCCGTCATTCTGGCTTTCTCTCGCCTAAACACTTTGTTTCCACCATTTTGGTGCCAAATTGCCTGACACCATTGGATCCTTTATTTCACCCTTTTCCTCTATGTTATATACTTTGAGTTGACCTTTTATTTCATTGTTGTGATCTGGCCAAGTGGAGCAGTGTAAAAAGTAAAGCCCAGTATCTAAGGATTTACATTTATTTTGGAAGATTAGTTCAATGCCAATGCAGTAAGTCTGGTCTGATTTATGTGGCAATGCTGCTTTGAGGGTCAGGTTGTTCATTCAGTGTGTCGGACTGAAAAAAGTTCTTGCCATATACAGTACCTGCAGTTAGATTTACTGAAAGTTTTGTTGAGTTATTAGTTATATATATTTTTTAGATCTATTCTTGATTGTGTTTTAACACAATTTATGTCTTGACGAGTCTGAATTATTTTGAAGGTCCATCTAGGACAGACTTTGGAATTAGCCAAGGCTGTAAAACGTGATCTGTCGGGCAGTAATTTAGATACTGTCCCAATACAAATTAGAACAAGATATATGAATAAACATACATTAAACTAATTGGACAAAACATAAGTGAAGAGAGGTCCTCAGTACTGTCCTGGATCTGGCTGCCCATCCATCTACACGGATGAGTTGTGGGGACCAGTAGGGGCCATGTGGTAGAGTAGGTAGCATCGTCACTACTACATAAACACAGCCTGGATCTGTTGAAGTTGGAAATGCTGTTTTGGTTGTGATTGGAGATTCTAGATTAAAAAAACTTTATTGTCTATCACATCGTGACAGAAAATTACCTTTTGTTGAGGCTCAGTAACATAAAAACACACAAACATTCACATTAAGACTCACATTAGGTTATAGATAGCTAAAAGTACCCTAGATAGGTAAAGAAAAATGCACAGCATTTTAAAAACATTGCTTATCTAGCCTTGTTTAAAATACGTATTGCAGTGGGAATAAAAGAGTTTCTGTAAGTTTTCTTTTTCGCTAGTGGTACTCTGAAGCTGTGGTGGCAACTGCCAGAGGGTAGATTATGCAATCATAGGGCATATAGTGGCATAGTTGGGATTAGGGGCTTCTTTACTTTCTTTACTTTCATTAGGGCATAAGTAACTTGTGTTTATTTCAGATTCTACAGACTTGTCCTGACTTTAACCATGTTTTTTAAATACCTACTTCAACTGTTGCTGAAAGCCCCTGTGAGAAAGTCTGACAAAGTGGTATCCTCTCTTCTGATTTAGTCCTGTTATATTTAAGTAATGTTTATCGAACAAAAAAATCTCAGCCTGCTTTCTTTTGACGCTCAAATCATTGCCAGCGGTAGCAGTTTCAGGCTTTATAAAATAACTACATAAATAGTTAATAGTTTTGCTGATAGTGTTGTTTGCTTTTGGAACTCCTAAAGAAGCATCAAAATTAATTTAAGTCTGCTTCATAACCAGCAAAAAAAAAACCCACAGGAGCTTTATATAATTGCCATCACCAGGATCAGAAAAGATTAAAATGTTACAAAGACTTTCTAAAGATTTGGCCGACATCTCTCCTCTTATCTAACAATAAGGGGTTTTTTTGTCAGAAATTTGGCTGCTCATAACATTTTGACAAACTGGGATGAGGGTACAAAGTGAATTATGCTGCAAGAGTCTGTACAAGAATGCAACACATTATATAACTGAGTCAGTGTTTCAAACTTACACAAAGCTGTTTTGACAGGCAATCCTTGTACCCAGCACCTCTTTTCCTGTTAAGTAACGCACTCTTATTCAGAATTTGAGTTAAATCAACATGTCTCTGACGCAGTCTAACAAAAGCTGATGAATTCAAACAAGTTTTTTATTGTAAGGCTTTTAAAGTGAGCTTTATGTTTTAGCTTGTTGCTTTTACCTTTTCCTAAATGTCTATGCTATTCACTCTAAAAAAAAAGTCACTGCTGCACTAATGCGCTGACCTCTCCTCTACTCTGCTATGACAATGACTTTTATTGCATCTCACAATACGCTTACAAGTAAGAGGTTTCTTTATTGAACACTTAATCAGTGTAAATATCACTTAAAGCTTCAAAATAAGACTCTCTTTATTTTTTCTAAACTCGTTAAAGCAGTCTGTCCACTGGAGCTCAGCATTTATAACTGAGCAGCTGACACTGAGAACTTAAGACTGGGAGAGTTGTTAAAGTTTTTTTTTCTAAAATGAGGAGCCAGTGGGTTTCATAAGCCAGAATTCGAAGATCTGTTAAAGGAATTGTTTAATCAATATTAATTATCAACACAGCTTTGAAACCCCTTTAGATATAACGTGCTGTATGAATGCACTCTCGTCCTAAGGGGCAGTAACAAATGGCGGCACATCTGGTAAATCTTAGGTTTATTTGAAATCAAAGCGTCTTGGAGTGTCTCACTTATCAAGGATTCACTGTAAGTATGTGGCTAAGTGTATGCTCATATTTGAATCTATGAAGATAAAAAGAGAGCGAATACAAAAGACCATGATGAATGACTCCAGGAGGAGTTACCTGGTGACATATTTAGAAAGCATGATGTTCTCTTCTTAGTTCATCAGGGTTCTTGTGTTTTGGAGGTGGCTTTTGAACTTTTGGCTTCACATGGTGGACAAGTTGATCTGAAAACAATTGAAGTCTTGTACTGGACGTTGACGCCCTATTACAACTGCAAATATGGGTCATCGTAGGCAGTTGTACATTGGATCTAGAGTCACATTTTTGGTAAGGATAGTCTCCGTTTTTAGCCATTTTTCTAGGTTTTGAGTTGATTGTACTGTCCAAGTAAATAAGGCACAAGTGTCTCCTCATTTATTTTATTTTGTAATTTTCAATTACATTATTAATCTTGAAGGAAATTGAACTTTTTTTTACTCTGTTATTGTTGGACACGCTTTACACACATAGGCCCAAAATCACAAACAGGAAGACATGCATTAATGGAGACATGTCAGAGGGAGGGGGATGTATTGGGACTTGGATCCCGAGCATTTTGGGGGTTTGTTGCCTTGCTCAAGGGCAAATCTCAACAGTGGTCAGGGAGTTTAGAGCATCTCTCCAGCAACCAGCCCAAATCCCACACTTGGTCTGTACTGGGACTTGAATCAGAGACCCCTCCGTTCCCAACTCAAGTCACTACAAAGTGAACGACTGCCGCCCAAAGTCTTTTGAAGAATTTGGGCATCAGATTTTTGATTTGCGTCTTCACACAGAGCATTTCTTCCAAGAAGAGTGGTAAAGCTTTAGAGTAATATACTCTACACCTCTGCTGATCTTCATATGGTTCAAATGTAAACATAAACAGTATATATGTAAATGATCAGTACATTGAATATTCTCTTTGGTCTTGGGCAAAGGAGAGTATCCCCAAGAAGATCACGTGAAAAGCTGAGAGCATGTTTCCATGTCGAAACACCCCAGAGAAGGACATGTTGGACCCCCTTCATACCAAACACACACACAATCTCATGCGTTCTTTGAAGCTGAGAGTAGATTGAGTCAACAAACAGTAGAATCTCAGGACTGTGTTAAATTGTAAGAACTCTCATGAGCATCGACATATCTCGTCTCCCGTGGCACCGCAGTGCAAGCGCGCTTTACTGCACGGAAACAGCTCTATCTGTTTAATTACCCTCCTCTGAGGCATCTACACATCTCAACTGCCACCCCCACCACTCATGAATTAATGATGCACATCTCTGCTTGTTATTAGTAAGCTGCAGTGGGAAACAGACTGGTCGAAGTTAATTTGAGATTCCGCTCTGAAAACCTGAGGTGGTTGTTGTTTTCCACTGTAGTGACTGTTAAAACAACAAATATTCTTCTTCATTTGTTTCAACAAGATGTGCAGTCCTTCAGGGACCGGGGTGCACTCTTCGGATACAAGGCCAGCTGGCACCAGCTATCATCCTGTCTCTGTCATGTTGGATGTACATGCAGTCTGAATGAAGAGCTGAATAAATCAATAACAACCTTGGAGGTATATGGTGTAGTGGTCCTGTGCCAATGGAGGATTATTCCTACGTCAGTGTGTGCATGCCTACATGACTGAATTGGGTTTGCAGAAAGACACTAACTATAATTAATTCAACACTAACCAGTTTGTTATGTTTCCTTTTAATTTTTGAATGAGACAACGATCAAAGAAGACAATGTCGACATGGAGGATTCTATTTAATTGTCAACATGTTATTGCACAGTTAAAGGAAGTGAAGTCCTGCCCATTCTTCTGTAGTTCAAATCAAAGCATTTTACAAGCATGCTAATGTGTTTGATATTTAATTAATTCTTACGTCTGTCTTCAGTTAAAACCGCTTTAATAATATTTCTGAGTGTATTTGATCTGTCACTGACACAGTCTGTTTTTCTGGCTGTCTTTCCATGCTAAACAATAAACAGCATGCATGCTCTTATGCTGATGCAGAAGGCAAATGCCATGGCATGCAACGGATTAATCCTACATTGCAAAAAAACATGCAACATTGGGAAAGTGTTTTAGTCCTCTGATCTCAGTGTTGTAGTAAAGACGACACCGAAACCAAGACATAACCTAGACCGGAGTGCTCCGAGATTGAGACAAGGCCAAGACATTTAGGGATCAAGACTGAGTCAAGACCAAGGCAGGGCGAGACCGAGAGTAGACCAACACCATAAATAACACCAAAAATCATCCTCTTGTGTGCAGGGGGCGTGTCACTCACTGGGACGGTCGCAGCCTTAACCTGGAGATAAAAATCAAATTATGAATGAAATAAAGTGAATTGTTCTTTTAGAAATGGTCGTTTTCCTTCGAATCAAAGGACTATAGCCTCACCGCAGCGCACATTTCTGCACATGCAGCAAGGCTACCAGGCACCCCTGAATATTGTTCTTTTAAGATAAGTTTGATATAGGCGTGAGGAATGAAATTGCAGAACTTGTATCATTTTGATGTAAGACAGCCTTTGTGACTTGTCTAATAAAAAGGTACAGAGCTGATACATTTGTCATAATTAGCAGGTTAATATGAATGCAGGCAGATCTTATTCACTGTACATCCAGGGCACTTATATAGACGAAAAAAAGTACATTCAGATCTTTCCGAGCATCAGTATCAATGCACAATTTTTCTAACACCCCCGTCTGTTTTCGATACTGGGACACGGAGTTCTTTGAAGTGTTGTGTTTCTGCAGGGTTAAGCTGCTCTCACTGTAGTTGTTGTGTATCTCTCGAGAGGTGTCTAATGCATTGTAATTACTTACAGGAGAGCACTTAGAATCGATAGCGGTGTAGCTGCTGATGATACAAGAAGGATGTTTTCTCACTGTGACTCTAATATGATTGAAATTAGCAGATGGACAGCCCGCTGAATAACAAGCAGGATGTCATAACATCAAAGGCATTGAGTGCTTGTTTTTCCCATAGTCTCTCGACCAACTGTCCATTTTCCAGACACAAAAAAAACCTTTTAGGAAGATCAAGGAGGAAACTTTCTGCTTTTGATGCTGATCTAATTGGTAATGGGTATTATTATTTTATTTTAACTTTGGACAAACAAAACTACAAAAAAAAACAAAAAGCAAGTTTCATTTTTATAAAGCTGAGACATGTTCTCCACAGCTATGTAAGAACATATATTCACTGTTTTGATTCTGCAGCTGCGGTGGGCACATTTGTGTGTAACAGCATCTGAGCTTCAAGTCTCTTTGTGGGCATTTCCCGTGGCAGTATTAGACTGACAGGAGGCTGTTGCTAGGAAACAAGCTGTCAACCTCCATGATGTCTTACCAACAGTCCTGTAATTGATGAACAAGATGTTTTCAACTCTCCTTTTTTCTTAAATGAAATAATAATAATAATAATAAAATACACATTCAAAGTGCAGAAGCTTATTTGTTAATATCAACATGGATTTAACTTCAGTTTGGAAAAAAAACAAATGTGCACTTGCAAACATAACTGAAATTTAAATGAAACAGTGCGTTGTGCATTTATAAGGGACTCCTTCCAGATGTGGATTAATACGTGCTTGGTGAGTAAGTGACTCAAAGCAGCAGGGCAGTGTCTGTACTACTGTTTGTATATTTACTGTATATGTACAGTATATGTACAGGACAAAATAAACCTAGGTGTATGTCTTCACTGTGTGCTCAAGCTAACCACTAGGCCACCAGTGCCCCCTCCTATAATGCTGTATGTTGATTTGTGGGTCATTGGAAATCCACCTACTGTAGTTTGTGCATTAAGAGATATTTCAGTGATAAGTCATGGCTGCTGGTCTTTAGATGAGATTTAAATCCTTGAACCCACAACTGATTATCTACACTGGAGATCCCAGAGATCAAATTTTCTGTCCAAGGAACTTATCAGGGGATTGGAAAATGACTTAAAACTAGAGTTCATGGGGCGCCGATGGATGAGTGGTTAGTTTGCTTGCCCCATGTACAGAGCCTGTAGTCCTTGAAGCAGGCGGGCCGGGTTCAAAGCAGACCTGTGGCTCCTTTCCTTTATGTCATTCCCCACTCTCTCTGATTTTTTGAATTTCCCTCGGGATCAATACAGTATCTATCTATCTATCTATCTATCTATCTATCTATCTATCTATCTATCTATCTATCTATCTATCTATCTATCTATCTATCTACTGTCCTGTGTCTCCAATAAAGGCCAATAATCCCCCAAGTAAATATACAAAACTAATATTCATAAAGATAGGCTACATAAAAACTCTTACCAATTACTTATTGTTTTTTTGTACACAGTAGAAATGTAAAATGTGACCTGCAAAGCTCTTTGCATCTCCGCTTGTTTGATCATACTACATTGACAGTTTGAAGGTTTGTCTGGTCTTTGTAACAGAGCTTCAAGAAAAGCTTGAGTGACTTGGCATTTTTTCCTGATCAATTTTCTCTGATGCTGAAGGAGAATTAGAAAGGAGGAAAAAGGCCAAAGTCATTCATGCCTATCTACAGTATTTCGCTGTGTGCAAAACACATTACAATTCAAGGCTGGACTGGCAGACAGTGCCCTTGATTACTTGTTCTTATTCAAAATACCCTGAAAAAAAACCTCACCAAAATTACAGCTACCAAGTTGCACTTGAATATTAAACACATGGCGACTTTACACTTTCCTGAGGTTATAGCAGGATCAATGTCTTTGTGAGTCAGTCAGGGTCACTTTAATCTATTCTCTCTTTTTTACTTTGGCTTTCCTTTCATACGAGAACAATGAACAAGGACGAAGTCACTTTCATATACAAGAACTATTAACAAACAAGACCATTATCTGACAAATTCTCAGGATGCAGATCATCTAGAGAGAGACCAACTGCTCCCTTGAAACCGCGTGCAGATAAAAGTAAAGGTCAGAGATAATATCCTTGCCACAGATTTTCAAACTACTCGTGTTGCTCTTCGTTATAATAAAATTCACAAAAGTTAACTCCCTACAGTGGTAGACTTCTGAGGGGGGGGGGAAATCCTATTGATCGAGAGGGATGTGGATATTCTCCGAAGCATTTTCACAGCACATTTCACCGCATCAGCACTGCCTCGGGGCATCATAGTGAAAGTAGCAGACTAGAGTGGCTGCTGAAGAGTCGGGTGGAGGAACTTGATACAGGTGAAGTGCATATAATGACTTCTCTTTTGACATACCAGGGAGACAGGAGTTCTTGAGGGCTCGGTAACAACATCCCCATGCCTTGATCCCTTTTTATAGACTATTGATCCGACGTGTAAGCTCCCGAATTTTAAGGGCAAAGAGTTTAAAAGATGTCAGAATACATTTATAATTCAATGTTGGCTCTAGTTCTCGTAACTGAAGCTCTACATATATTACATGTCTGCCATTTCTTCCTGTTTTCTAGTGTACTGCTAAATCTGTATACATTAATTATCACATAGGTGTTTGCAGTTATAGTATCAGAGAAAGTCACAGTTGTGTCATTAGCACTTTGAAGTAGAAACCAACCAGACTAAAAGTGTTAGCACAACCCTAACAGTCCCTTATATGACAGACATTTCCCATATGTGGGTCCCATTTGGTGAAAGATGCTCCTTCTCCCTCTTCAGTTTTAAGATTCCTTCCTCCCTTTATACTATATTTGCTTCCAGACATGTTCTTGCATTTAAATTGTCTCCATCAGGGAGTCGTTAAGTTTTACCTGCTACTAAAGCTAACTGCTATAATAAAATGTTTATCCCCTCTGCAATATAAATGTTCTGTAGGTACAGTGCTCTCTTTTTTTCTGACAGGATGATTTTTCATAGTGTTATCAGTTTATTTAACTTTATTATTTTTAGATTTTTTTACAAGTGTTATTTCATGCTGTATTTTTTTTAGGTTTACAATGTGGTCAGAAGAGTGGAAAGGAGAGGTAGGACCAAGATGCAGACTTCTACAATTCTACATTCCATTTAGCAGACGCTTTTATCCAAAGCGACATACATCAGAAAGTAAGTACAACACAAGCAAGGATCTAGAGAGGAGGAAACAACGTCAGAAAGTGCAAATCAACAGCTTTAAGTCCGATCGGACACACAGGTGCTGACAGGCAGAGCGCAGAGGCAAATAAGGCAACGAGGCAAAGCTCAACATTGACCGCTGTTCTTGAGAGTTCTAATCAGCATCAAAACCATCATCATAATCATCCTTTAGGATGAAGTCTGGCCCACACTGAAGGATTTTTAAAATCTTAGCAGACCCCACACATGACAATAAATGAGATTCCATTAATGGTCAAGTCCCGACTCTCAACTCTCTCTCAAAATCTCTTGCAGTCAAACGTGTTTCCTTAGGGTGAACAAACATGGAGGACGACAGGCAGGAAGAATTGGTGATGATAGTTTCTAGACTAAAAATTGATTCGCTGTGTTGTTGTGTTTCCTTCATCAGTCAGATTGTTCCCACTTGGCCATCATTTCATCCCATGTTGCGGCCGAGCAGATAAGGGTAGAGTGGTAAAAATCACACAACAGGAAAATGTCAAGAACTATCAATTACATTGTTGTTGTCGTTGTTTTAGGTTTTTTTGTAAGAGGGAATCAGGCCCCAAATCAGCGTCATTATCTTGTAATGTGTACCCCACTTTAAGGCTTTATAAGAGAGCAAGGCCACTTAGGTTAACGCCTGGCAGGCAAACAGGGAGGAATGATGAAACAACAACAGCAGCAGAGGTGTTTTATTTTCCTACTGCAACAGGAAAGAAATGCCGCAAGGCGAACCAGGAACCAGGTAATAAGGCACAAGGCAATAAGGCAATAAGGCAAAGGAAATGGTCTGATACAAGGAGTGTGGTTGACAAGAGAAGTGGGAACAGGCAGGTATATGGCTGCAGTATAATGGTAAAAGGACTGGAACTCCAAGGACCTCTGGGAAATGGGTAGGAAATTGCGCCACGGAAAAAGGAAATCTAGATAGAGAAAAGGACAAAGAGGACGGACTGTTACACTTTGTAGGTCCATTTGTTTTGTGCACATGCTGCCCCTAAGAAGCTGAATTGAATTGTTCAGTTCTTCTAGTATTGTAGAACTAGATGATGTATTAAGTGCTTAAAAATACATTAGACTTTTCATGTTGTAACAGAAAAACCAACGTTATCAGAGTGCCAAAGATGGTAAATCTGTGTCTGATACAGATTTATAGCCTGTTTCTAAGGGTTTAAACATTTATAAAACTTACTGTTTTTTTAGTAATGGCAACTTAAATCTACATGTTGGCACTGACCACTGCTGGCGAAGCATTAAAGACGAAGCTTGCTGACAAACACTGTGACCTAAAGGTTAAATAAAACAGTTTGGGCCCTAGAACGGAGAATGGAGACGCATAATCAACAACGGAGAGCAAACAGTTTCTGCTTTGGGATTAACAATAAGCGGCCCATCATAGCCATGGAAATACCAACCTCATTTCCCAGTCTATTAATTACAATCAGATAATTAATCACATCTGAGGGTGGGTTTAGGTCAAGCAGCACTAACACTGAGCACTTACTGCGCTGTGAATTTATCAGATGATAATTAGTAACACTGAGAATAGTGGTTTTAATGACATGGGTTAACAAAAGCTCCTACACCCGATACTAAGGCCTCTCAAATGAAACCAGAACAGCCATTTACACTTTTCATTTGAGCCTCTTCTATACAGATTAAATTAAAGACACCTCAATATAAACGCAGCCAATGGGATATACAGATTTTTTTTTCTGTCCCTTTTTTAAATAAATCAATAAGAGATATCAACCATGGGTCAAAAAATTGCTAAATGTGTCTGATTTGATAAAAGCCAAAATGGTGATATATGAAGAACTGTTTGGGAGCTGAACGAGCCGGCTCTTATTGCTGAGCTGATTTAAATAATCTGAATCACTCAAAAGAGCCAGAAATCTTATCACTGATTCAAATAAGACTCAGCTCCAGTGCAGAGGGTGTTATTCAGTTACGCTACCTACTGTAGAGTTGTCAGCAAAAAACTTTTGCATCTAACCAGTTAAGATCAAAACAAAAACAGTTGTCACTTCCTCTCCCACTCAGATCCTTCATTGGCTGCTTTGATCAGGCATCACTTCAATGCTCCAACACCTCAGTGCACCTTCAGTAAGACCATATGTGTGGAAGTCACTGGAGGCATTTATTTTACCGCTTCAGCAGAGAGAGAAAGAGAATAAGAGCTAATTCAGTGGAATTAAACTGTAACTTTAGCTGCTGTTATCTTAGGGGAAAGACCCTGCAGAGCCTATTTTCACTAAATACTCGCTGATGTGAGGGCTAAAGCTTACGTAGCCATAAAGGAAGAACAGATGCATACCATTATCTATTTTGAACATGTGGTGAAAATGCGTCTTTTTAGTGTTTGGATTTCAATCCATTTTGAATGATTCGTGGTCACATTAACATTTAGATTTTTTTAGGATTGGCTTAAAGGAGATGAAGTACAAATGGATGACGAGAGTCAGAAAAGTTGCACTGCCTGCAGTGTTGCCCATTGGGGAAACATCTAGTAATCAAATCTAAAAGACGTGTATCAAGGCAACCTCTGGTACTTCATTGAAACAGATTCAAAGCGTCTTAACAAGTCAGCTCAGGAGTAAATCACGGGAGGCAACATTGAACCGATGTGTCAATGATTGCACAGTTAATCTGTCAGAGTAAACGATCAAAGCAGCAGGAGCACCTCTCAGGCCCGTGATCACAAAGTGATCACAGAACAGACGTGATGGAAAAACCTGGAGGGGTAAGTTTAGAAGAATATAAAGGAAGTCCAGATGATCTGATAGTTCCTGGATGGAGCAATAACCTGCACAGCTGGGTGAAATCATTAACAGATCCATTGTGAGGGAGGCGGCACTGTTCACACTCAAAGAGACAAAAAAGAGAAAATTCTTTGGGATGTTCATTACAGACATGAGAGCACACAGTGTGCTCATGATTTGTAACAGCTGCTATAAAACAGGGATAAAAGAACAATACACCAGTGATCAAAGAGTGCAATGGCTCTTCCTTTTTTAAGAGTGTTTAGACACAGACTAAAGAAACAATTTGGCTGCATGGTTTTTAATCTGAGCTATAAATGTCTGGAATACTTTCAGTACCTCTATTCGATTTAAAGAAGCACTGCCCTTCTTTTCTGGTTTTACATTGTGTCTCTACTGTATATTAACTTATCAATTATAAAATCTAAATATGTTGATCTATTATATATCCCCCTTTCTAACTTGTCTATTGCTCCACTTTCAGTGTTGAAGTCTTAAACTGAAGTAGAATGAATTCATCAATTTCTTCACTCCTGAATCCAGCCAGTTAAGATCGGTAAGCCTGCTGCTGGCATTTCCTTCAGTGCAGCCTTTCCACATTCTCGTACAACAATGCAGCATGGGTGTGTCGAGCCTGGCTGCTAACATAAGCTTGCTCTCAGCCTAAGTCATGTGTGGTTGTGTCCGACCACTAACGTCCATCTGTAACTGACAGTTTCCACAAGATCCGTGTTCAGCAACCTCCGGAGCTGATCGCGGCCTCTCTTGTCAATGCCCGTGTTTCTATTTCACGCACCGCAGTCTATCTCTGGCATGTGCCAGCAGGGCCACTTAGCTCCAAATATGTGCCAAGTCTTTTTTTCGAAGGAGCCTGCTGCAAAGCACGGGTCAAGCTGAACAGAGCAGATTGACCCGGCCAGGAAGTCCGACAAGGGAACGCATAGAGCATGCAGTCAGCTTCAAAATAAAACACAATAAACAGACTCACGATTGCTAAATCCAGAACGTCTCAGGGATACCAGGAGAGGGCTACTCTACAGTGCTGGGAGAAGAGAGCCTATGCATGTGGTTTTAACGGCTAAGGCAGAGACTTGAAGCCGTCTCGTTAAATTATTGGTTTCAAATTGGGAAACTATTAAGAGATTAGATTTGCAGAAAAAGCTGTTTAAGGCACTCTGCAGACTTACCCTGGGATTAATCCAACAAACGTTTTCCTTTTGATCTGAAACTTTGCAGATCAAAAGGAAAACTTATATGTTAGTTTTGAAATGAGGATCAGCATCATAGTTCAACTTTAAGCCCACAAATGTAATTCATATAACGGTATTTTAATGGTTCACTTTTATTTAATGTTATCTTTGTTTAAGGGTTTCCTCTGTGTACTTTCATGCTCAGCTGATAAAAACATTCCAAATATAAACGCTGCATTATAGTGAACACAGTCATTGGGCAAGAGGCGGAGTACACCCTGAACTGTTCGCCTGCCAATCACAAGGCTGACATATACAGACAGACAACCAGCCAAGAGTTTCAGTGTACATTTTGTAAATTTGTCTAAGATATCAATGACAATATTCCTGAGGAAAATGTTTTACAATTCTAACAGGTATATGCCCCTGTGTTGCTTTTGTAGTGTATAAAAGGACGATTTTAAGAGACAATAAAATATAATTTTGTACATAAGGGAGGCATGCAGCTTAAACACAATCAATATAAATGATGAGTCATTAAAACAAATAGCCTTCAGTGGAAATGTTACATTAGGCACTGCCAAACGTACAGTCTGTATTTTACAACAGCCTTTTTACTTATTGACCAAAAAGTGAAGAAAAATGGCTCAGAATTTAAACTTTTTAAACCAACTTAAATAACTTATTCAATTTGAGCTGTAAACAACTGGAAATTCTTTATTTTTACAGCTGAAACCAGTAAGTCAGCACTGCAGGGAAAAGGAATCAGAGCTTTCTACCTGCTATACTCACTCCTCTGTGTTTGTTCTCAAGCCTGAGGCCTTCTGTTGATAGCTGCTTCTCTGACAGTCCCACTCCACTGACCTATGAGTCACTTTACTTAGATTTTCTTTTAGCCACGCCAAGGACCGGCCTGCTTTCTCACAACATTCAACCCTCAGGAGAGACTGTCCTCCAAAGGAAAACAACAGCATCAGCCATTTCTGCAAGTGCCCCGAAACAACATGTGTTTACACTCAAGTGACAAGACGCCTCCAGTTGCATTTATTGTGATGGGAGCAAAGGAAGGTGGCTTTATTATTGAGTGATAGAGTCCACAAAGGGAGGTCAGTGGGTCAGTCTAGCTCAGTGGAGCTTACCCTTTGAAATCGACTGTCATTTTAGTTTTATCAAGCGTAAACACGATCGTTGTCATTGTTACTGCATGGTAATTATTGTAACCATGACAACGAAGAGCCCCTAATCCTTACAAAGGAATCATTTTAAACCAAGGGTGTGATGTTGTTCCCTTTCAAAAGTTCTTATTCATACCAAACTGAGTATTACCAGGGCTGGTCACCATTTTGTCACCATTTTTGTCCTGAATCGTGCTTGTGAGTGCGCCCTTAATGTACTGACAGAAAAAACATATAGAAGGACATGTTCAACAGGTAAGAGGAACACTTAAAATCGGAAACACAATTCAACAACTAATAAGCAGTTACTGCAGAGGCTAACTTCTTACCGCTCCTTCTTTTGTAACAATCACAACAGAGGTGTGTTTTTATCCACCTGCACCTTAATGCTCAGCCATATATCCCCTCTCGGTAACACTTTACTTTACAGGTCCGCAAATTCTGTCGTAATGAGGTGATAATTAGACAATAATAAGGCAAACTTTTTTTTTATTTCTTTGAAATTACCCCCGAATTTCATGACAATTGGGTGAAAATTAGCACTTAACTTATTTGACATAATGCCCGAATTTAATTGTAAGCAATAATGATTACAGCTTTTGGTAATAAATGACTGAGCTCAGCTTTATATGATTAACCAAAACAAGATTAACACTGGAACTCCTATAAAACTAAATGAACTCAGCTGTCATTCTAACTCAGACATTTATTAATGAATCCTAAATCACATCAGCTGCTGTTCACAAAGTCATATCGAAGATATTCTATCATCTTCTTCATCAAATTAATTATTTCAAATAAGTTACCTGCTAATTTTCACCCAATTGTCATGAAATTCGGGGGTAATTTCAAATAAATAATAAAAAAGTTTGTCTAATTATCGTCTAATTATCACCTAATTACGACGAAATTTGCGGACCTGTAAAGTAAAGTGTTACCCCCCTCTCTATAAACCTGTTTCAGCCAGTGTTGAGTGAGAAGAGTGGATTAGGGCCGTTTTTTTCAGTATATGTCTTTACATATTACAGCACTCTATTAATAGAAAGTGAAACGGGCCCCCATGATGTGCATCTGGGATTTAAAAACGAGGCAGCTGTAAAGTTATTTGATTAAATTTGAAAGTGAAGTTAAAGTGCCACATTACCCTCTCATGACAAACATATTAAATGAAGTTTCTGACATGTAATATGTATTCTAAAATGTTCCATTAGAGCGAAGTATATTAAAGTATAAAGGTCATGAGAGTGATGTGACTCCTACATGTGCATATTCCCCGTCATTGAACACACAGGAGTGCTCGCCAGTTGTCTCTCTCTGTGACGCACGAGTTTGTCTCTGCAGTGTTTGTGTGTGTTCTGCCCCGTGGCAAGATTTTCATTTTGCAATTCAAGAGGAAAAGGGAAACCATGTGAAGAATTTAAACTGTTTCCCATAAACCTGTCACTGCAATTTGTTCTGTAATTCTCCTCTTTTAGTGATTTTTATTGTGTTCCTAAACTTTTTTTATTGCAGCGTTTAACCTTCTTTAAAGGGACAGGTTATAAATCTTAGATTACAGATTTGTGTTGTTAGTCCCCATTCTGTAATCTTAATGGATCTGCCAAAAGGTCGCACAGAGTATCATCCTCTTAATTATGTAATTAAGGCTTACATGTCTTGGCATAGTCCAGGATTTACCCATGAACAGCCTTGGACTTAAAGCAGATTACTCTTCATGTGTCTCGGAGAGAGTTTGATCGCCACAACTTCCCCTTCTCTCCCTCACTTCTTTTGCCAAAACACTTTTTTCCTGACCCTGGGTGACTTTACCGACAGCCCTGAGAATATCATCCTCTTCCCACCAAAGTCCAAGAAGTCAAGTTTTTCATTGCTTTCAAATCCCTTCTCTTAAATAACCCTCGTGTAACACTGCAAGGTCCCACCTCAATCTGCTGCTCTTTCCTGTCTCCTGTCCCTGGAAAGTTTGTTTTCAATGCAACACTGGGCGAAAAATACTATCCTCATAAAATCTGATGCCCCATGTCAGTCAGCCGGGCGAAGTCATCAATCAATCTAACCCCTTTTCACTCAAAATATTAGCAATATTCTTCTCTTTTGTTGAGTTTGCAGAAAACACAATTCTTTGTTTTTACGATGCTTTTTTGTAGTGCTTTCTGCCGTTAGTCATTTATAGTATGGTGGTTTTTACGATGGACTATGGCCTTGCAAAGTCCATTAAGTTAGATTGCGGCCACATATGCACTTCATCCATAAGCCAAGAGTGGAAGTGTGAAATGCAGAAAATTAATTACTATTGTTTTTTTACGACCAGGTCATTGATGTCTTCACCAAGCAGGAGATTTTTTTTGCTAACATTAAAGCGCCCTGTGAGGAACTTTGGGTTTGTTCATTTTGGCGCCCGGTGTGAACACAGCAATACATGTCATCTCTTTGCTGTTCTCGTCTTGAACATGTGTTAGGGCGCACTCACACTAGACCCAGTTGCCCCCGTACCATGCTTGAGCACGATTGACCCCCCTCCCAATTCCCCCACTGGCCTGCACTCACGCTGCTCCAGGACTAACTGGGCCTAAGCACAGTTACCTCTTGTACATGACATCATAATACAACAGATGCATGGCTTTACGTGATTATAAAGTGTGATAAGTTTACAACACGGGTGGACTTAAAAAATAAATAAAAGGGATGTGCAGTCGAGTCTGCACATTAGAGAACAACACAGAGAACATGGCAGCTACTTTACTGACTTTGTGGCTTATTTTGAGTCATGTTAGTCAAATACATCCATAACACTTTTACTTCATATCCACGTTGTCTTCCCGTACTTGTGCTCGTGCATGAGCAACTGTACCATGCAGAAGCACACCTCTTTCAACCGTGCCAGGGAAATGTACCGTGCTAGAGCGCGGATAGGAGCACACACACTAGTCCAACGACCTGGACTTTGAGGGTGAAGCGTGCTTAGGCACCGAAGGATTTCCCAGTGCGAGTGCGGCCTAAGTGTTTTTTTCCCCCATCTCTCTCCTACTCCATATTAAGTAACTTGTTATGTAAACAAAGACTGTTTCTGCAGAATACTATAACTCACTACATCTGCCACCTATCTCACGGCAAATAATTAAGACATTCAAAATAACTTAATATAAGTAGTCAATGTTTAGTCTGATGGTTTCAGTGTGTTTCATTTCCGGTTAAAAATTCCTCATAGAAGCTTTAACATAATATTATGTTAAAAAAACAGCAATTTGATGCTGAATGGAATACTCCAATGGGAAATCGTTTTGGGAAAAAAGACGAGATATATTGCTGGCAAGAGTTACTTGTATTAGTTGTTTTGTATGCATTACATTTCCCCCCTCATTGTAAGCAATATAAATGTGTATTTCATTCAGTACAGTTGCTTATGTTGCTGTACATTTGTTTTCAAAATGGAGAAAACCATTATTGTTTAATTACAGGTTATGTTTTGAGATTCTTAAAGATAAAGCATTGAAGAATGGCCCACATAACACATCCTACCAATGATGCATGTCCTCTTGATAACTTACGTGATTTTTGTAAACAGTAGGCCAAAAAGGTCTTTCTGCAGCTTGTTGCATGATGGTTACATTCCTGCTCTAATTTTTGGAAGAAAGTGAGCCTATTAGAGAGAAAATATCTCAAATCAGGTTGACAGCGAACTGGCCGACTGCCCATAAGCTTACTGGACAGAACCCAGGATGCCCGTAGGACTGCATAACCAATTTTACTGACATCCTAGATAACACTTCATTTACAGCTGACCCACTGAGCCGGTTTTGGTTTATGCCATGTTATCAGGAAGTGTAACACTCAGAGGAATTCTGTAAATGGCTTTAAAATGCTGCTATAAAATTTAGCTTCAACATTTCCCTGGACCTAATTGGAAGATGGTCGGGGGGGCATCTCAGTAAGAATGGGCTCACCTTTTGGTGCCCTCTGAACAGATGGCATCAATTATTTTCATCCCCTATGGGAATGTGGATGTGTGCCAATGGGGAAAGATCTGAGGGTGGTCCTGCCTGTTGTGAAAGCAAATTGGAGAGAAAAATATCTCCTTTTTAATAAGTCCAGTAGATCATTTTCTTTGGATTTTTCTTTACATTACCTGGATGAATGGGACCACTCAGGGCAGATGAGACTCTGGAGCCTTTAATGAAACTTGGCTAAACTATAACAAATGCATCTTATTAAAAAGCAGTGCAATATTTCCCAAAGTGTCATGCCTATACGTGCCAAGTAGTGGGCAGACTTGGCATTGCTTAATGTTTCAAATTTATGCATCATGCCTGAAATTAAGTTTGTATCATTTAAAATATTGGCATGGTCTGTTTGAGGAAGCAGGCCAACACCTTATTAATACCCGTCCTTGACGGCCCTACATATCCATTAGGGGTGTAACGGTAAATGTCTTTTTGTGTTCTGTGAGAGTGTGAGTGTGTTTGTTGGCAAGTGATGCGTAATCCAGGATGATTGCTGATACCATCCAACTGTGCTGAGAAGCCACCTGAAAGGGACCGAGCAACCAATCACAGGAGAGCACCCCGTCAACACAGCCTTCAGAAGCATGCCGGGGCAGTCGGTCGGCAATTGCTCTACTTTGTTTGTGCCTCACAACAGATTGACTCTGTTGCTTTACTTTGTTTAGGCAATTATTCTGACCAATATATACAGTATTTTCAGGTATTAGTTAGTTTACAGGACAAAATTCACTACTCACTTGTTAGACTTTCTTAGTTTTGATCAGATTGTAGATAACACAAAATGGAACAAACAACATCAGTAAGTTTGCACTGATTGTGTTGCACTTACTCCAAGATGTACGTCGCTTTGGACAAAAGGATCTGCTAAATGAATTGTAGAATCATAAATTTGAGAAACCTAGAAATGTGCATCTACGACTATTTGTTGCTTTTGTCCAGTTGAACCAAACTCATACCGAACTGTGACCCAAAAACCCAACCAGGACCTCTTTGAACCCTTACATCCCTATTATCAGCCATACATTTCATATTAGCTTAAAGTAAACCCGAAAGTCACGTTTTTTCTCATTTGCTTTTCTCATACTGAAACTGTTTGTTTTGCTCACAATTTGGCCTCTATCTATCTCTGTCAACATAAGATCTTGCCCTGCGACACCTTCATGTCTTTGAACTTGATGTGACACTTCATCAGTTGAACCAAAAAGTTACAGTCAGCAGTTTATTTCAAAGAAGTCTGTCGACAACTTCCTGTAATTGATGACTTCAACTCAATTTTTCCAACATCAGGGCCGTTGTTCTCTCCCACAGTGGAAAGCACCGTAGTAGTTCATTCAGTTCAGATCCCGTGCATAATTGCCTCAGTGAGATTCATCTAATGACTGCTGTGAATATTGCTGCTGACAGCTGTTGGAAGACCATGCAACAATAATAATAGTAATAGCTGATGGGAGGGGAAAGACCCAACCGAGGATTTAATGGTCTTACAACCCTTTGAGAGCTGCATTTAAGGCTGCTTCAGCATGATCCTTACAGTACATACACAACATACTATCAAAATGTTTTTTCCATTGAAGTCAGCTTGTGTTTTTCTGCAGTTTATATATTATAGTGAGGAGGTTCTGCATTGTAAATGGCTGAACAAAAGGGGAATGGGTGCTTGAGAGATTAAACACGACGAAGCAACACTGTTTTTTAATCTTTAAAGTCACTGTAGTTTTCTTCTGTTTAAGAAGACAAAGTTTTTCACTGTCTTTATTTGCCATAAAATGTGTTTAATTACCAGAGGGAATATTGCAGAGAAAGCTAATAAAATATATTTTGATTTAGTCTTTGATTTATTAATTGATTAAGATGTTTACCAACCATGATGATTAAAAAAATGCAGTCACGTTGGGAAGACGTGCAGTCTTAAAGTGTATAGGGTTTAAATGGGCTGGTGGGTTGGCCATTCAGATTTTTCAATACGATACAATCTATTGTCCCCTTGGGGAAATGTGTCTTGGACTAAACAATGCTGCACATATTTAGCTGCCTCTAAGTAGAAACAATAATTATGAACATTATAAATAAAACAAACCACATGCAACAAGTGAAGCACATACAAATATAAGTCACAAACAACATGAATGGCACATATAGCTCATAATGTTGCTCCAGATTTATACAAAACATGTGGAAAGGGATCGTTAAAGGTCTTGTTTTTGGATTTTAAAAGATTTAGAAAGATGGACTAACATGTTAAATGGTAAATGGACTTGAGCTTGTGTAGCACTTTTCCAGCCTTCTGACTACTCAAAGCACTTTTTACCCCAAAGATCACACCTACCCATTCACTGATGGCAGAGGCTGCTATGTAAAGTGTCCATCAGTATTAACTAATCCCTCTCATACAGATTCACATGGCTCCAAGACAGCTGTGGGGATTGGTGTTAAGTTACTTGCCTAAGGACACTTCCACATGTGCCTGCAGGACAATTGACTCTAGCACTGCTCCACAGCCGCCCTTGAACACAACTGAGGGATGGTCTCTTGATGACTTGAGGTAATGACCAAGTATGCACAGTCCAAATACTTCTGTAGCTTCCTGCATTAATTAGCACGTTAATGCATACTTATAAATGCAGGAAGGATACAATTAGTGTTCTTTAAAGTACCAATGCCTCTGAAAGTCTGTTCTATAACTGCACAAAACGTTTGTGTCCATCGCCAGATTACAAAGAAGTCATCATGTGAGCACACAACACGGTTTGTAAAGAGAAGACGGGAAATATAAACCAACCTTTCACAACTTCCAAAGACCTGAAAACCTCTCAGCAAAAAGTGATGCTTGACAAAAGTAAAACAAGGACCTCTACAGAAGTCATATTACATTCAAGTGCACTTAAACATACAAATATGCCAGGCTGTACATATAAATGCCAAATTCTGGGTTTAGAAGTTCAAGAGTTCAAGTAGCCAGAGCAGGAAAAGACCAGCAGGTAGAAACATCCAGAGAAAAATGGCCTAGGGCTACTGACAAAAGGAAACTGTGAAAGCTGTGCGCAAACAGCCCCAGACAGGCTAAAAGGAAAAACTGAGAGCAGAACAGAAAGCATGGAGTATGTCATCAGATGTCATACAGTATATGACTCAGAAAAGGAAGGGTTGAGAGTTCACAAAAACAAAGAGGCTACATCAGAACTGAAACGGTGTAAGCGACAGCAAACAGCTGTACTGTGAAAGAGAGAGATGGCTCAGAAAGGCCACAGAGAGAGGCATCAGAGAGGGAGATCACCAAGATCAGATTGGAAGTGTCCATAAACTCTGAGTGAACAAAGAAGCATTTGATAGAAGTTACTCGAGGGAGTCTTTGAGGGAAATGAAAAAAGAGAAGACGAAGAAGAAAAGGGTTTACAAGCACCCTTTAAAATATGTAGAGCTACTCTTGAAAGGAAACAGCCGGTGTTATTTTCTCTTTTTTTTTCATTAATAACAACAATTCCCCTGAAGAGAATAACGCTGTATCTCAGCTTGGATACTTTCACGACTACAAAAGCCCCCACTATGTTCACTATGTACTTATTTGAATAATCTGACATTTTTAAATTAGGGTTGTCTCAAAGGTAAACTCCTGCACACTTTCTAACTTGTAAACAAACATTTATTGGCAATGTCTTGGTACCAGACCTTCATCAGGCAAACAGTTTGTTAAAATATGCTGGACATCCTTAATAGGAAGTGGCTACAAGCCTGCAACCAATCATCATTATGACATCAACTCTGAATCAACAAAGATCAGCTTCCTGATTGAGAGAAGGAAGGGTAGAGGGGAATCGTCTCAAACCACGACCTTTGAGCACTTTCAGGAAATGACTAATACAACATTCAACAGCTTCTTCTCCATCTTTCATTATTTCATTAACAACATTGAACGAGACTGTCTTCTGCTACAATATCTGCTAGATTTTTTGCTCACTTGACCTTTATTAAATTTGTTTTAAAAATAGTAAAAGGGAATATGTTTTTGTTTGAACTTCCTGGTGTATACTGCCGTTTCACAAGTGTTGAAAATGACTCTGCTATCTGCCCTCTGGATGTGCTATTCCCTTCTGATAAACGGCCAACATGGCCGCCCTTTGAGGGATGGAAGTGTCTGGCACACCATGCAAGTTTTCTTTTGCTGTTTAAAGTGTGAGAATGAAAGAAGACAGACAGTGGAAGATGCACTTTCTATAAACCACAGCCTCCAGTGTTTCTGTCACTCAGTGGTGGATTGCTACTCAAGAGCATTGTTGAGTACTTCCACTGTTGGCTTAAAACTGGGAATGTAATATACAGTATGTCTTACTAGATAAACACTGTTGAAGTATCCCTTTTTGAAATGCTTTGTCCAAAGTATTTGGTGAGTAATGATTTTGTCCTGTTCTTAAAATGAAGCATTTGTTGCCTGTTCTCACTACAAAGTAGTAAAAATACAAAACAGCTTGGTCCCTTTCCAAAACTGTCTTGTGAAGGTAGGAACCAAGCAACTTTAATTAGCAGCGCGTACGGGTTGGAGGAAGTGTAGATGTAAGAGATCTATTAGGCAGGAGCCGTTTTTCCCCTGCTGTGGGTACCTAGATGTTTAAATGTATATGTGGATGTGTTGGTATTTTATTTGTTTTAAATGAGTTTCCTTACCAACATATGAAGCATAATACCTTTAAATGATACAACCCGTTTTATCTTTACGTGTTTTTTCCAGTAAGGAAGTCTTTGAGGTCTTTCCACCAAAAAGCTGCTGTTGCTAAACCTGGAGTCAGCTCTTGGGATTGGATTGGAATGGAAAATCTTTATTCACCGTGAGGGGATATTTGATTTGCAACAGAGGCCCAACAATACAGGCAGTACACATCATAAAAACAGCACAAAGACATAAATACATACATATAACTACCACGGATATCATTATGACGGACATCAGTGAGAAAAGGGACACAAAGACCAACAGTACATAGTAATAGTGTACAGGCAACACTGCCTACAGCATCTTGAATGTCTCCACAATATTTATTTTTAAGGCTCTATGTCAAGTTTTAATGTGAATAAAGTGTCTGTTTACACTCACTGTGTCCTTCTTGTATATTTGAAGCATTTACATTTTTTTAGAATACACAGACTTTCAAAAAAGAGCCAATTTCTTTTTTGTGTGTGCAAATTTCATCAAAGTTTTGAACAAACAGAACATGGCTTCACAAGAAAACTGTGCTCCATAGCAACCAAAAGCTCCACAGGGAACTTTACAGGGTTACCTTGACATTTCAATGAACTCATTCTCACCACTGCTGTCTCTACGAGGGATTTCTTCATGGGTGGTCATTCAAAATAGAACAAAGGCCTGCAATATGAGAACCTGCCGTATATGCTGGAAAAGGTTTTCATTTATTCATTGTAGTTTTCATGCTAAGAATATGAATTAATAAATGACAAAGTACCTCGTAGGCTGAGGCAATACTGCAAAAATCTAGCAAAAAATCAGTCTATTTATTTCAGCCCGCAAAACAACTAGCCTGCCACCCCTTAGATGCTTCTCTGACACTCTGTTAGCTCGTCTGCCGAGCCTCCACCACTCTATCAATGCATCCTTCACTTTGTCTGATTCTCCTTTTACTTTCTGCCACTACTGGACCACCATGAAGTTGTTTCTCATTTTTCTACCTTGAAAAAAAGACATAGTGTAAGTAGCAAATCTGTTTATAATCCCTCACGTGACATACCAACAGGAGGTTTGGGATTTAAGACACACAGAGGATAAAAACTGGTCTAATGACTCTGAAGCCTAGAATGACGTCAGAAAGCTGCAGTGTTGATGCTAACATTCTTTAAAGATGCAATCTCAGGGAATATATCTTTTGCATATTCCTGATAATTTTTCAAAGTGTCTATATTGTTCCTGTTTTTCTTTTCTTGTTCTTTTATGAAGGATTCATTGGGACAGATTGTTCAAACGCCTCTGAAAATGGCTAAGGACCTGTGTCCCCTTAGCAAGCCCTTTTCTGCCTGCAGTGTGCTCAGGAGCGCTTGCATGAAGCATTTGTGCATTGAGAATAAAAGCGCTGCACGTCCCTCCGTTTTTTATTTTCCATTGCTTATTTCTGCATGTTTTATATTTGAGACCTTTTTTAACCTCAGCAGACATGGAGCAAAGAGGATGTGGGTAAAAGACACGATCTGTAGGAGGCAAAAATACAGGGAATACCTTATATTTTGAAAGAGCATCGGTGAAGTCAACGTCAACAGCGCCTTACTGAAAAGTTGAAAGATTTTCAACATGAAGCGCTCGGAGCTGCGCTTTTTGCCCCCGCGGCCGCTTGCTGCTTACGTTAAGTGGACACGGGGCCTTAGAGACAGGAAATACAATATCACGCCTGTGCACACAGAATGAGCAAAAGTTGTGGATTATTACCACTTTAAAATAGTTAATTGAAGATGGATAGAGGCAGATAGGGATTCAACATTTCTATTATTAACAACAGTAATCAGCAGGTGTAAAGTGAGTGGGGTGTTTCTTTTTCTAGTTATTGCTTTACTACTTACTGAGCCCTGAAGGCTGTGGTTAGATAAAAGAAAAAAAAAACCTTTTGTTAATCCCTTCCCATGGTTTACAAATCTGTGTACACAGTTTAGGAAACCGTACCCACAGATTGCATGAGCACAGACAATACTAAACTAAACTGTGCACAGGGATTTGTAAACTGTGAACACAGATTTACAAACAGATTTTTTTTTCTCTTACCTGACTCTAAAGGGTCTGCAATGTTTGCATGTGTGAAAACGTCTTTGGAATATATTTTCAGATCCATAGACGGTCATTTATGGCACAACCATTCAGGGTGTTAAACAATTACCAAATGATGGAAGAGAAATGGATGCTGCAGCTGTAGTTGGCTTGTGGTTAAGAAGTGTGTTGTGAACCTGGATTTCCAAATCTAATAGAAAGCCACTTTTGCAAATGTTTGATTTTCATGGACTTCAAATCAAAACAGAAACCTCTGAGACATCCATTGCTGTTTTCTTTCAATGAATAACAAATATCAATTAGCATTAGCATTCTTGCCAAATAAATGTTGTACTTTTACACTTCTGTCGTAAACATGTCCTATATCGATTAAAGAAACAAATAAACAAATAACCCCAGGAATGGCCCATGCTGGTTTACACATTCATGAGGATGAGATGGGGTTCAAAGGGACAAAAGATAAACAACATGCAGCAGAAAAGCCACAGCCACATCTGTCACATATAACAGCTATAACTATTGAGGCACAGCACCACAGACCATTACCCTGTGTGGGTGTGGGTGGGTGGTTTGTGAGTGTATGCATTTCACAGGTTTGCTTATGATCATATGATGGTTGTTGATGTCTGCTGCATGTGTGGTGATGAAAGATATGTCTGATTTACTTTCACCGACTCTCCCAGCCCAAGAAGCACAGCCATTAGGTAGGATGTGTTCTTGTGCACATTTTAGAGAAAATACAAACTAATAGTACCGAAAATAACTGTGGCTTGTGCCTTAGAGGAAGCAGAGAAAGTACAGCATATTAGATCATGGTACCCAACATGTACTGCATGACCACTCCACTAAATCACTCGCCTGTGTTTCTCCTCATATTTTTGGCACACTTAAGTTCAAGGTGACTTAGTAATTCCAAACAGGTGCAGCCAGGATTTAGAGCTTTAGTGTGCCTGATAAAAATGCTCTTTTTACTGGCACCGATCTTCATCAAGCACCTTTCCTCATAAAATATCATAAACTAAAATATCATTGGACAGCTTGAGTAACAACCTCGTGTAAAGCTGCCGACACAGCAGAGAGATGTGACACTAAACTCACAGCTGTGTGCCGTCCTTGGCCTCGAACTTGTTGCGAAAGAGATTGTTTGCTTCTCACATTTCGAAGAATAACACTTGAGCTGATAATGTGAAAGAGGCAGGAGCAGAGAGAAAAAGAATAGATCACTGACAGAAAGTGAGATCATGTCACAAATGGGTAGGAAAAAAACCCATTAAGATTGAGAAATGTGTATTCTGCCGTTTTTTTTAATACACTCATTTGTACATGTTTGGTGTTTTACTGGCAGGCATTGGGAGTGGGATGGATGGGCATCAAAAACTCAGATTTCTGCTGTGTAACAAGAATTCATTCAAGCCAGCCATGTCTAAGAAATGTGGATGATTATTGCTGTGTTCCATGCTAAAGAGTCAGTGAGAACAATACAAAAACCCTGAACACATTTCACTGGGATGAGATGAGGTGTTTAAATATTATTATCACTGTTACTTGTATCTTTGTTTCCCGACATGCCAAAATATTTGCTTCTTTAAAGTCTATTAGCTTGGGGTTTGCAGTAATTAGCAGATTTCATTGATTGGAGGTGTAGATTGAAGTTGACAATTCTTCCAATGAAGGTGAGGCAGATATGAGTAGAGCCTCTTGGTCCTCTAATGACCTGTATCAGACTTTATTGGCTACAACAGACCAGTTGAGTGATCCAATCACATTTCAAGGATTTCTTCTAACTCCTTTTTGCAATTATACTCATTAGCATACTTGATTTTATGTTAGTTTGAATCAAAGTATTCCTTAACTTGGGATGGAATTAGGTATGGATTTCACTGGTGTGCAACTCATCCTTTAATAATGGAAAAGAAAGAGTTGCAGAGAAACATATTATTTACTGGTAGCAGAAGGGAGTTAAGTTTCACGCTCTGGAAACAAAGTGCAGCGGGTCACATAACCTGATTTGATTATCAACACAATATTGAACCGAGGCAGCATTTTTCTGCCAAAAGTGCAAAATGATCATCCCTTTAGAAAGCAGAAACACAGCACTAACCAGAGTCCATCTCCGCTCCACATCCTATGATGCTTGACCTGCAGCGGCCGACTAAAGCATCCCTGTATAACCAAGCACAGAGGCTGTCAGCACCCTGCAGACAGAATAATGAAACGATGGTGACAAAGGTCATGATGGAGTAGTAAATGACGTGTTTGAGGCTCACAATAAAAGCACAGATGCAGCAAGGCCACATCAGTGAATCGGTTTTTGAGCTGTTTGGGCACGAATGGCAAAAGGCTCACTTCTAAGTCACATTTCATACAGATAGATGCTGCTCGGACACAACTGTCAGTGTGCAGTGACTGGTGCACTGTCAGATTACGTGGAGAGGAAAACCTTTTTATTATAGCCATAGCTATGTAATTGATATTTGAGCTCAGTTTTCTTTTCCCCTTTTTAGATGGACCACCAGGTGCTTGCTATCTGTGACTCCACTTTAGATTACAGGAAGTCCAACTTCATGAGCTAAAATTGGATCCTAGAAAGCATCAGGTCACTGGTCTGTGCTGCGTCCCCGAAAAAAACCCATCCACCCCTTAATTTTCCAACTGAATTCCCACTAATGGGTACTTTAATATTTCGATTACAGAGCAGCAATGTTCATGAGGCTAACATCATTTTGCAGTTAAAGCATCAATCCTCATTTAAAAAACGATATTAGGCTTTGTATCCCCACTGATTACATTGAGCCTAATGCTGACTCTGCATCCAGCTGCCATCACAAACAGTATGACTGCTAAACTTTGAGCAACTTGCCCTCATAAAGACGATTGAAAAGACTTAGGGGAAAACTTTTGGCAACTTGACTGCTTTGATGGACCAGTCATACCTCAGAACTTTTTTCTCTTAAAATTGACATACCCAAGGTCATTTTAATCCATAAAAAGAGAGTAAACGTGTTTAAAAAGTCACCACACATGGTGTTAATACATGCCAAAGAGGAATTCTTCTCTTTTAATAAAGTGGCATTTTTTGGCACTGCACATGCAAATTTACAGCAGCTGAACTTTAACCGCCCCCTCTCAGCAAACAACCATAAAAATACAGGAGAATTGAATAAATTTACTCTGACAGTTTAACCAAGTTGAGGCTTCTCTGGTTCAGCTGCTTTCATCTACAGCTTGCCAAGTACAGTACATCCAACCAAAGAGCCACCGACCTGTAAAATACTAAAAGTACTGGAGCTAATCACAGGTTACAGCTTCCCAGTAGGAAATTGCATCCAACTTGGCACATGTGGCTCTGTGAAGAGTCAGAGAGAAACTTATTCTTTTTCATTTTTGGATGGCAGGTTTCGGAGGAGTGTGATTTTTCTGCAGAACTATAAGCTAATTGGTGTCAAAATCTCTGCAGCTTCCAAGACAATTATGTTGCGATTAAAGAGATGATGAAGACTTACACAGATTAAAGTGCTATCATTGATTTAAATCTTTTAATGTGCTTGTACGTTTTTTCTTCATGATTTAAATCTGGTAAGACAAGCAAATAGATTGACTATGTGATGAAGACAACCTGGAAGTTCTAAACGTAGGTTTCATCATAGCAAAATCTAGTGAGTTCTTATTGGACTTTTAACAGCAGGTCTGAGTATAGAAAATTACACATTTTTGCAAAAACTTGTGAATCAGAACCACTCTGCTCAGGTGTGAAAAGGGATATTTCTCAGGCAAGGTCAGTTCATATAAGCCTCTGAATTTTGCACATTTTATTACACACAAACATGAAGACACCTGAATGGCAAAGACTTTATTCTACTTTGTTCATTTACCAAATAAAGAGTTCAAGTCTCAGTCTCGGTTGATTGCAGGAACAAAGTGACACAACTTCAGCATTTAACCATTATTCAGTAAAACGATGTGTTCTCAATGAACTAATTGTATGAACAAAGACTTGATGCAACGCTTATACTGAAGTAGTTTCAGATGTTTTTATGGTGCTGAAAAAAACCCTCTTTAACAAATGTGCCACCTAAGAATCAGGTGCAGAAGATGTTCTCTTTAGTGAAAGAGTGTTCTTGAGACCGTTCACAGCCACCATTCAAATAGCTTTGTGGCTGATGTACTGAGTGCTTCAGACTTTAAAAGTGGAGTTTGAGTGAAAAATAACTTATCCTTCTTCTTTTTACTTTTTAGGTAGAATTAAGACATCTTTGTTTCTCATCATACATGACAACATGTCCTGATATATGAAAACCAAGGACGGGGTTTCTGGACACCTCAGAGTATATTACCATGCAACAACTGTGAGCACCTATTGAAAACCTCATCACCAAGAAGCTGGAGGAGCTTTAAACAATACTTTAAAGGTATAGTCTCAAATGTGTTTGCTGCTAAATAAGCTACCGCTATCAGCACACAGGTAACCTAGCTAGCCTAAAGAAAAGAAACACTGTGAAATTACTAGCAAGACTCCCAAATACAGTATTATAGTCTATTTACTTTGATGGCTTGATTGCTCTTATTGTCTGTTTGCTTTTATTGTGTGGTTTTCTCCAATGTGGGATGAATAGAGGTTTATCTTATCTTTATTTCCTGCTGTGAAGCACTTTGTTTTCTGTATAGAAAAGTGCTGTACAAATAAAGTATTATTATTGTCATCATCATCATTGTCATCATTATACTGACGATGATTTGTTGTCTCTATTGACACATATCTGCATAAAAGTGCAGCTAACGATAAAATATAGATGAGCCACAATTTTCTTGACACTGTACTTTGAAAGTAAATCGTGGTTTAGATTCCCAGACTGCCTGGAAGGCATCAGAGTTGATTAATCTGACCTACATTCGACAAGCAAACATTTTTAAAGTGGTTTTCTTCTCATCTTGAGGTGAGATCAGACAAACCTTGCATTTATACTTTTTACAAATCCACATTATCTGGGGGATGCAATGAATCAAGAAGAGCCAGCGTTGGCGTCTACAGCGTAAAGCAGCATGAAAAAGGAAGTCCTGGCTAAAGTCGTTAAACGCTAACTGCCAGTCTCTGGTATTACTGGCAAATTGGCATCCAATCCCAGAGGCATATATCATCTATTAGACAATGGTTACTGATGGGAGCTGAGAATAAACTTTGGTGAAAAAAAAGAAATAGGAAAGAAAAAGTTTATTTCCCCAAATATCAAACCTTTCTCTTTCATTTTGTACGTGTCCCTATGGAAATAAATACTGTGGCCATGAATAAATGCATAATGTCCTTTCCAATTTAAAAATAGCAGTTCAACCGTTGACCAGAACTTTGACACGCTTTAAATGGACACCTGCCAGGCTATCAAACATTAGAGTTATAATAACAGGGGGGAGTAGAATATCTCACAGCTGACTGCACATTGTAATGGTGCACACGGCAAAATGTACACATGTTGCAGAGGACAAATGTTCAAGTAGTGGCCATTCCAAGTGTGAATTGCTGCAGGCCTATTTCCATAACACAAACACACAGCAATGTGTATATCCATCAAAACCTAAATTGTTAGATTGGCATTCAAGTCATTTATAAAGTTTGAAAAACACACAAGCTTCAGCCAAACCCCTGTCATGTACCAGTCCCTGTCTGACTCGCTCTTAATTTGTCACTTGGCCTTTCAAATAATGGTTTGCAGGGACAGAGCAATGGGCAAATCATTTGATTAACGTGGGACATTACAGGGACTGTGGAAATCAGGCTGACAGGAAAATGTCCCAGATGTTACCGTTTGTACAAAGAATATGCAGAGGGGGGGAGAGAGTCTCCTGGCAGTTGGCACAGGTTCATTCCTCGCATTCAGATGGCCTCATTCCTGTCAGAGCCACAGCCACACAATGTCCATCTGAAGAGCTAAAAATAGCGACAGAGGCGAAGAACAGTGAAGAATTCTGCTCTCTTAAGGCTGCACTGACCTGACATTCAACTGAGATGCACAGTCATACAGGAGGATCTTTATTCTGACACAGAACCCTGTGTAGAAATGTCTGTACATTAGAAAGTACAGTATGTGTTCTTTCATTATTACTTAGTTTTGCTGTCAAACACTTAGCTGACCTCGATGAAAAACACCAGAAATTCACCTGAGCTCAAACAGCTTGTGTCTCAGTCACAAGCTTTGTCCACAGATCACTCATCCCAATCATTGCAACAACTCTGCAGTGTTTGAAATTTTTGATGGCCTTTTGCTTTTTCACTGAAGACGTGACTGTCATGCTGTCAACCATCTGCAGTCATGTCTGCCTTCAGCTCTCTTTCTACAAGTTTCCAGCAGCAGCCAACTCTCGAGTGTTCATACTGCAGACAGCCGTAAAATGTCCAGCCTGCCTGAGCATCGTCGCTACAGTGGTTTCTAGGAATTTGTGCTGCTTTCTTAAGTCAACTTAAGTTTCATGATTGGTATTCTTGGCTGAGGCAGTGGCTTTCTGCCTGCTTCTCTCTCTCTCTCTCTGTCTGCAGATAGTGTCTTTTTCATCCTTCACTACCCGCTTGGACAACCCCCTCCAGTCAATGTCATTTTGTCTTTCATCCAGATAATAAAGAGAAGAGTTGGAAGCTGTTAAGTGTTTCTTTTCCTTGCCACTACCTGTCCCAGGCCACCATGGAACAATTGTTCCTGATGAGCTGTGTCCTGTGGCTTTAACCTCCTGCATCCCCTCTCCTAACTGAGATTTTCTAAACTTTATCTTCAACAAATAAAGGTAAATGGGCTGCACTTATACTGCTCTCTTTGAGTCCTTTGACTACCCAAAGCTTTACATATCACATCCACCCTTTCAAAACACACAATCATACTGTACACTAGTGGCTGCTATGTTAAAGGTTTAGTATGCAACATTTGAAACGTGTATATAGCAGATATCAGATATATCCTATAACCACTGAGTTATAACTTTCTTCAAAGAGAGTGAAGTCAACCCCCCCACCTCCCGGGTTTGTTGTTCTCAGCTCTGTGTTCACATCGCATCACATCAGTGTTGATCTAACATTTACACACAAACATGATGGCTCTGCATTTGGGAGCAATTTGGGGTAAGAAAACTTCAACATGTGGACTGCAAAGCTGGGATCAAACTGCCAACTAACAGAGAGACAACCAAGTCTATGATGAGCCACAGCCACTCAGGTAGTAATGTGGGAACTTTGGCCACCTGTGAACAAAACCCTCTGCCACCTCAATTTCAGCCTAAGAAGGGTTACCATCCAAAAAAAGCGTCATACTGTGAAATATATTGCGCTCTGGGTGTGACAATTTCTGCTTCTAGGGAAAACTGGGAGATTATGCTTTAATTGGATCTTAGTCATGAACAAACAAGCAACACAAGTGACTTAGAAACAACGGCAAAACAAGCAGAAACCACTTCTGCAAAGGATATGGATTGCAAGGACAAAACAACGAGAGTCAAATTGAGTCATGTGCAATAAAAACAAACTGTCCAGTATGTAATAAAACACAAAACTTTCTGCTATGTTTGGAATGGAATCATGACACAGGATAAAAAAAGACCAAACTTTGTACATCTTCGAGGCTCAGACTGAAAGACCTTCTCCTCTGCACGCCATGCAGGGAATGAAGCGTAGTTATAAAAGACCGCAAGCTAAAACTAGTCAGAGTTCGTTAAGTCTGACATGCCTCTGGGCCAAGTCACAGACCCAGGGTCTCTGAATCTGACACCGGGGCTATGAGAAAAAAGATAAAAAGGTTTTGTTGTCTTTTTCTGGCAAAAGCTACCATTCAAACCTCCATCCACACTAATTAAAGGTGGAACCAATAGAGAGCGAATGAAGGGGGGGGGCAAAGTCAAAGTAGTTTGACTGCAATATTTAATTCATAAAACATATATAATAGTAGAGAACTTCAACATTATATTCTGTATTCTTTTCTCTCGTTTACACCGTGAGGGAACATTTGAGGTCCTCTTCACAGAGTTGTCAAAGCTCTGACATGTTTTAAAACTCAGAGCGAAATTGCTTTCCAGACGTTAGTTTCTAAGCTTCAGAATAGTCCAGTCTCCCAGTATGCTTGAGCTCTGTGGATTATATAAAAAACGTATTCAGACAGCCAATTAGGTATCATCTGTCATTGTAATTCTACCATATATGTGCTGCTCTTGTATATGCTTTAAAGACGAGGTTCAATGACTTGGAGGCGGACACATCTGGCTCCCTGATGTGTTTGTGGGTGATCTTGACACACATTGCAGTTTAAATGTGTTATTTGTGTCTTTTAATGTTTAACAATGTATTTGTTTTTGTAGTTTGATGTGTGACTGCTCGTTGTTTGGTTGAAACTCTGTAAATGCTGCTGCCTGTCTTGGCCAGTACACTCTTCAAAAGCCGTTTTCACATATACACTCCTGAAAATATCTAGATAATTTCAGGAGGACTGCTCCGGATATTCTCCTGACGTAGCTGTTCACACAATGCTCCTCACAGCGGGAGACTATCCCTGTCAGATGGGAGGAAGGGCGGGGGGTTTCCCGAGGTAAGACGTGACGTAAAAAAAGACGCGGAAGTAGCTGACGGAGCAACGGAGTCACTATGTTACGCTATAATGAGAATATTTACCTTTACATCAATGCTACGTTTAGTCCAACGGATTCACAATGTCATAAAAAGAGCGGAGAACAACATACTGATGAACAGATGAGGTAATGCAGCCTTTTAATTTGAGCGTGGAGGTCGTTGTGGTCGTGGGCAGACAGTCAATGCACCTACTCCAGTCACAGTATATAAATGTCACTCCCCTCCCATTGGCTCGAGGTGAATTCTCCTGAGAATATCCTGCTACGTTCTCAATATCAGACAATTCGGATTTGCTGCGGAAACTAATACAAGGGGTCTGGCAGGAGAAACTCCAACTGAAGTCCCTGTGAAAAATTCTGCTATTTGCATTCACACATAGAGCTCCTCCGGCAAATATCAGGAGTTTCTTTCAGGGGTTTTCACCCAATATTTTCCCTTTTTGATATCTTTTATTTGATTATAAAGCACTTCTTAAGCCCCGTCTGTTACAAGTGCCTTATATATCATCCTTGCTTGCATGCAAGTTGATTGACTGTCAGCATATGCTGTGTAAAGTTTATGACTGCATCCTGCAGATGTCACCTCATTTAGTTGATACAGGTGTCAGACTGATGGATCTGTATGAAGAATTGAGTGTTGTGATTTACTAGCTGGGGTGTGATTTACTGGGAAGCATAAACAAAGAATCTCGTCAGGTTTTCATCTTCTGCTGATTTTAATGACATTTAGTTAATCCTGCATTGGCACACAATCCAAATACTCCTGAGTGAATAAGTGCCTGCATATCTCTTCAGTATGTGTTTTTGCACTAACCCTCCAGTGGGTGTGTATTTTGTTGGCAACCAGCATGCATCTGACAGTCCAGCAGTATTAAGTTGAGGCTTTGGTGGTCTCTCCTGTGTGTGGGCTCACAGGCCTCTGTCCTATATCTGTGATGGATGACAGCCTCATCTTTTATACCTCGGAGAGAGGGACACTGCAGAGATGAAGTAAACATCACACAAAGTGGAGTTTCTGTGCATGTAGGCATTCCTTTATCTAATCTGTGCAAACTTTGCAAAAGTTGACTTTGCTGCTCAGTATATTCACTTGTTTGTTCTATTATTTGATTAAACACTGCTATTTTATGAGCCCAGCATAGACAATAAATATATAGATCTCTCAGTACGATGAGTGTGCTGTTAGTGATTTAATTTAATTGTGTGGGGTTTTTGTAATAAAGAACTGGGAAAAAAAGGGAGATAATTCTTCTTTTAGAAGAGCATCAAAGATGATACACATCTTATAAAAAGGACTTTTATGACCAGCTGTGTGTGTTTTTAAGCTTTATAATTGTGAGTTATTTTATTTAATATGACTTATTACCCCAAGTGTACAAACGTCATGTCTTTGTCCTTCAGAAACATTTTAAATATTGATCAAAGTATTGAGTTTTGTTAACTTACACACTGGCACGCACACACACCCAGAAGATCTCATACTGCATTCAAAACAATCCTGGAGCCACCACTGAGCCAAAGTATGTTGAAGGTACAGATACTTTTATAGATAACAACATTTCATTTTTACAGGTAGAAACCTTTGACATAAATGCATAAATGTAGGACAAATAAAAACCCAAGGTGAAAGAGATGGGTTGAGAAAAGTTTGTGAGAAGCTACAAACAAAAACATTGAAGAACGCTAACAGCCACAAAGAGCCCAGCAAATGAGCGAACCAACAGGATTGATTGTTAGAGTGAAATGTTTTTTTTAAGAGTCAGGAAACTCTTTTCTTTAAAAAACTGATTTTGTCTTAAACATCAACACAAAGATGAGGATTTGTGATATTGAAATCAAAGTTACAACTATACTGGAGAAATAAAGAATTGAAAGGTCAGAGTTTAACCTTTGCTGTCTGGATTTTGTCTGGTCCTAATCACTTTGATATATTGCATTACTCCGCTGAGCTTGAACTGGTTGCAGGGCCAGGCTTGACCTCAATACTGTGTCTTCATCAGTCTTGTGTCTCCCAGTGGGGGAACATCGTTTGCCTGTGTGTCGAGTCGAGGCATTTGCAGGTTAATATCTGTCCTCTTATCTCTTTGGGTGCCCTGCTTTTGGCCAAGGACAGTAGTGTTTGTGGAGCCTTCAATTTATCTTGAACTTAACTTGCAAAGTCTGAGTGAAAGTTGATGCCCTTAATAAATAAAAGGTTCTACCCGTAATATATTAGGGCAGAACAATAAACTGCAATTTCATCACTGTCACAAGAGGAGCATTCACAATAAACATGTTGCAAATTCCTGAATTGAGTATTTCTGCTCGACAGCAAGCAATGCTTTCTCATTTATTGGTAAATTTTTACCTTTGGATGGAGGTCTTTGTGTACTGTTATGATGCAAACTGGTATTGTGTAAAACATGACGAACAATTGACAGACATGAGAACTGTATGCACTCTTTAATATTTGTTTATTCATCAAACCTTATAATGTATAGTTCTCCATTATAATGAACAATGTTATGGCACATTGTGTAACTTTCTCATATCTTGCGGAAGTTTTTGAAGGGCTTTGAGAATAAAAAAAAAAGGTGGTTCTCAACTGGTGGGTTGGGACCCAGAGGTGGGTCTCGGAGCCATTTTCAGTGAGCCCTTAATGTGTGCCTGGAAAAAAACGTGTGTAAAAAAAAAAGGTATCTGAAACACTTTTTTAACACGTTTGTTTTGTTCAGTTTCTTGCTTCTGTCACATGTTTTGTACCGACTGAGGTTGAAACTGCACAATATTTCAGTAAATAAGTCTGATTGGTCGAAAAAGATTAGAGATTTGGGTTGCGATTTTTCACGGAGGAGTTGGTGGTGGGTCCTGAGGCTAGCACAGTCTTTACTGCAGGGGCATTTCAAATTGTAAAATGGCTCAGCTGTTTTAACAAAAATCCTTTAAATAAACAGGAAAGCAGATCAAGAAGGAACAGAGACAAATTCACTAGCCGTCATTAATTCTTTAACATACACTGCAGTGAACATGACTCTAAATACCTGAATACCTCATCCATAAACGATGCAACAGCTAGACAGAGGCTACTTAAAACCATTCTGTTGCTAAATCTAACTGGGCTTTTAGATAAAGATCAAAGACATCAAAATCATGCCTCTAATTCTCAAACACACACACACACACACACACACACACACACACACACACACAGATCCTCCATTTTGTCTGACGCCCTGAGGGCCTTACACAGGAAAAACTTTAGGAAGGGCCCAAATATGAAGTGATGCAATCTATCTGACACATTCTTCAATAGGTGTGATTGAGAAAGCCAACGATTCACCCTTCCCCCCCTCTACTTGAAGGCCCCCTGCTTGTGCCTCCGTGCTTTCCCAGAGCCTGGGTGATGAGGGTGCAGCAGGCATTAAAGGGCTGCTTTGAACAAAAAGATTCAATATGAAAAGGAATGGGATATTAGGCACCATGGAGCCGCAGCTCTGCCTCCCTTGAAGCTGTCATATAATTAGATAAAGGTAGACGCTCTGCTGTGAGTCCATCCCCATTGAGAATTCCCAGAGACCCAGAGGTCAGGCTGCAGATAGAACGGCAGCGGGAAGGCAAGACGTTTCTACCTTCATGTCAAGGTGACATCACCTCAACAACAATGAATGGGAAGAATAGAGAGGAACGCTCTTAAGAATACTGGATGAGGATAATTTAATGATAGTATGGAAAAGAAGAAATGAGGGCACATCTGAAAGGCAAAAGCAGACACACTGAAGCTGTCTCACTCTTTCCTCCTTGCAGACAGCTCTACAGCACAAGTCACAGTTTAAAAGAAAATCAGGGGTTATACTCACTTCTATAGCATGGAATTTTTTTTTATCATTGTCTCCTAACAATAAAGACGGGATTTATTCATAAGATCCATGTGCTGAGGCAATAGGAGTGAGAAATATTTAGTGAAAGACCTCTTGACGTCAGTTATCTTTCACATCTCAGTAACTGCTGTTCTCTGAGAGCAATCGATGTAACGCTCACTGAAATATCTTTATCTAACAATCTCAAATATAAATGTTCATGGCCTCAAGTTAGACACCCTGTGTAGTTCAATCAATCCAAAAGCCTGACATGCTGTAATAAGCATAGGTGCGCATTTTCCACTTACAAATCGTTTGCCTCATTCTGACCCACTTTTCACAAATGGTGGTTGATGTGCTGACAGGCAAACCCCTCTGCTGCACACAAAGTGCTCGGAAACTTGTAGAACTACAGCCGATGCAGGCCTTTGGGCGATTGTTTTCTTTGGAAAAGTGATATAAAATCCTCGATATTGGATACAGGAAAAACATGGGGGATACATCTTAAATCTACTCCATCACCCAGTTTTTAATGCCACTGTTATGAGTCTGTTGATATATTTTAAGTCAAGCATTAGCATTACCCAAACATCTATTTATGGTAACGTGCCTCACTGTGTAGGAGGAAGACCCTCTGAAATGTTAGCATTTATTTGAAAGTTCATCCTTCAATGAGCTTTACTTCCTTCATTGTATTGAGGTAGAAAATGCACTCACATCCTGTTTGCCCAAATATATGATCTCATTTGTGTTCTCCAACAACATTTTCCTTAAAGGTGGAGTGAGTAGCATTTTTCTTTGCAGCTTGTAAACACAACATTCAAACTGGGCCCCTCCTACTGGGATCATCACCCCAACAAGTGCTAACCGCCGCTGTTTGGCACCTGCCTTTCCAACAGAAAGCAGGCAAACTCTGCGTGAGCAGGTAAAAGCCAACCTGAGGTGCGCCCTCGTTTTGGAACCCTTTTTCGCTTCACCGTGATTTTATTTTCTCTTGTTTGCTGCGACGTCATTGTCCGTCATATTCCCAGGTTTGAATCGCCTCCAATCACTGAACTGTATCCACACCTAAACTCTCCTGCCAAATATCTTTACCTGGGGGAAACACACCAGCTCCCCACCCAGAAGGCTCTAGAGTCAACCAAAACGAAACAAAAACATCAAAATCCATACTGCGTCTCTGCAGACACAGTCACCACCACACATGTTTGGAGGCCCATAAGTAACGATTGAGTGGCATTACTTTTGTTAAGGTCTATATTTTATTTTTTGGGGAAAAAGCCACTGACTCTATCTTCAATGATTGTGGATGTTGTTTGGAGAATATTTCAGTAAGTTCTAGGTGAAACACTGAGGATTGACACACCACAATGGTCTGATGTACGTCACTTTGGATAAAAGCGTCTGCTAAGTGAATTGTAGAATTGTAGAACCACAATGGTCACAACACTTGAATTAAAATCAGGATGGGACATCTTTTTATTGTTGAAGATATTTCTGGATATAAACTTTCATGATGGATTAACTCAATGATTTAGGATGAGTTTGATAAAGAATGACGAAAACGTTATAGTATAACTTCGTAAAACATGGTGATATATACTGAAGGGCCTGCATGAATCAAGATTTGTTGGGGAGATAAGGAGCTACAGTATGTTGCTGCATCTGTGCATGACCCAAAAAATTTAACATTTTGTCACCACCTGTTATGGATGTGCAGGATTCCACGGATTTTTCAAGAATCAAAAATCCTAAAAATGTATTTATTTTGGAAAGAGAAGAAAGAAAAAAAGAAACAAAGATTGAAAAGTGATTCAGGATCCTTGCCCCCATTTCATGCTTTTCTTGCTATGACATGTCAGAATGTCTTCTGTGAAAAATTCCAAAGACAGAGATGAAAAGTCTACAGAAACAAAAGGGTGCATATGAACCTTTGATGCTGGTTCTTCAAGTAATGATCAAAAGTAGAGAACAAGATCTCTGACATTGCTAAAGGGATGGAGAACCATGACTCATGCCTCTAAACCCACGGAGCTCCATCCTTTTTCTTCTTTAAAGTTGGCTTTGTTCAGTCAACACGTGGAAATAGAAAACTAAAATGACAAGTAGATACTGTTGTGTTTTTGAAGATTACTAATAACAAACAAAAAATCTGTTTTGGAAGAGAAAACCCTTTCTTTGTTGACTGTGAGCAGTGAAGTCTGGTCTGAGTGGGCGTAGCTTTGGGGGGAAAACGATATAAATATGCACAAAAAAGGAGCCAAAAGACTTCTGTGGGTAGTGATTTTTCTCACGACTCTATAACAGAGAGCTTTTCATCAACAGCCTGAATTGTTACATTTGGTCTGGTTTACTCAGTAAAAGTTTTTTTGGGTTATGATAAACTCGATCACAGCTTGAGTTCTATTTATATGCATGCGTTTGTTAAGCTGTTTAGCAAATGGTGAAGCTTTTGAAGGTGTTGTTGAGGGCTGGTTATCGCAATGATTCCCAAAAGTTGTAATGTGTATCAATGCCCCTCTCACAACGTTGTTTTGTGTGCATGCTTTTGAATATCTACAAATGGTAAATGGACTTGAGCTTGTATAGCACTTTTCTAGTCTTCTGACTACTCAAAGGGCTTTAACACTGCATGTCACGCGTACCCATTCACACACTGATGAAAGAGGCTGCTATGTACAGTAGTGAGACCATCAGAAGTAACTAATCCCATTCATACGCATTCATACGCAGCTGATGCAGCAGCGGGAACAATTCGGGGTTAAGTGTCTTGCACAAGGACACATCGGACATGTTTCTGCAGGAGCTGGGGATCGAACCCTCGACCTTCCGCAGCCGCCCCTATACGGTCATTGTCAGAAACTAGCAGGTAAGAGGGTAGATATTAAAACTCATACCATTGTGAATGACTTGTCCGTGATACTTAAAAAAACAAACTAGTAAACTGGTGTGTCTTGAAGAACTCTTTCAATTCTATGAACTCTGGGAAGTATTTGTAGTTCCTAAAAAATTATTAACCAAGGTCAATTCAAAAGTGATTTATTTAGTCTTCCTTAATCTGAAGTCAAATTCATAGATGAAAACTATTTATGAACCAGTTCAGACTCATTTTCAATGTTAATAATTTGTCCTGTGTTCTAAAAAATAAATACATGTTTATTTTTCTGTATATTGTCAGTTTCATAATTGTATGAATTCATTTTACTGAATATTTCGTTCTTGTTCTGCTACGTAGACGACCTTCATGTTTTTATACAACAATCAAACCTTAATGCAATGTCAGTTTTGCTTTTTGTGTTGCATTGACAGTATAAAGTCAGTTTAAAGCATTTGGCCACCCAGATTTGATGTTTAACAGCCACGAGAAATAGTCTAACATCTCATTTTAGACCCTGGCTACCTAAACTTACATTCCTGCTAGAGGCTGCTTGTCTAACTTACAAACAACACCACACATCTTGATTTGCAACTTTTCTTATTGAACCAACAAGCTGTCAAACATTTCCCTGGTCAAATGCACTGCTAATGTCTGTCTTTAAGGCTAGATGGCTAATTAGCTTTTATACACGCTCTAGCACGTCACACACCTTATAAACATATCCACTGATGTCACTTCGGTCCGGTTGAATCCAGTGTGGTTCTCGCTCCTTAACAAGTAATACACTGTTTGTTTTGACATGTAGACAACAGATTTTTACAGTGTTATACTGTAGTATAATACAGTATTATACATGGACTCTGCCATCCAAAGATTACAGTATTTGTAACGGAGCAAAGACACCTAACCAGCCAAGATACTACAGAGCATTTTTCATTTCCCCAAACCTTTATTGTTGTTGAAAGAACTATCTCAATCGAATAAAAAAAAATGCAAATGTTTTCCTGCAGCAAAAACAGATGAGTCAGTATGATTTCAATTGCTCAATTGGTAATGCTTTTACATCCACCTCCGAATTAAAAATCTAATTTGCATTTGAACAGCTTACGATGACATTACAGTGCTTCTTCATTTGGATAAAAACATGGCATGTTAACCATTTACATTGTTTAAAGGCATTTTTTATTCCATTTAGTCCTTTTTTAACTCCAGGCTGCCAACACCTGAAAATGTCTTTTAGCTTTAAGAATAAAGGACACTTTACTTTCACAAGCACAAATGACTATCAGGCATGCAACGCTAGACTGCACCGTTTAAGTCAGTAGCTGAATGGTGTAGTTGACATGTAGCTCAAACGCGCCTCTACGAGAGAACAGAATCATCAGCCAGAGTTTTCTGTAAGTTTGAAGATCCTTCACAGTTAGTAGGGAAACAATGTTTGACTTTTGGTGGAATACAAGACAGGACTAGTGAAATGATGACAACTACTGTTTTCTTTTTCTGCCAATGTATGTTACTGGCGATGATAATTCAACCCCATGGAACACTTTTATGGGCAGCACATAATGATTATTAGTATACATTTGTTTTTATTTTGGCCGGCCTTAAACTGCGTGTAACAAGGACAAGCCAAGGAATTCCTTCTCAATAACAACCTTCTTGATAGAAATTGCCGTTTTTCTCTATTTATTCTAGACAGAACATGCAAGACAGTTCAGGCTTCTGGTCAAGGGCTTAGAAAATGTTATTCTAATGATTGTGAAAAGTGGTAAAAATACTTAAAACAAATGTTTCTGAGACATGATAGTAAAAACAAGAATACTGCAGCCACAATGAAACACTGCCCTCTAGGTCTCAATGTTCATAAATTCAAACCCATCTCGAGAGGCAGCATTTGCCTCATTTATGCTGCAGCTTTGTTGTTGTCTACTTATGGTGTGGTCTGAATAAAGAGGTCTGCTTATCAGTCTCTCCTGATGGAAAATGCATAAATAAGGTAAATAAAGTTAGGTTAAGTTAAGAAAGTATCGATACTAAATCAGACATTCACGGGCAGGGTTATGTCCTGTCTTGCTAAGCTCCTGGAAAAACACTGAAAGTATGTAAATTTGTATTATAATAACTAAGACAGATGCTTTAATTTATCATGTGAAGACACTGTTGTGAAAGCTGAATTAGGTAGCCACTTTGTGTCCACGAGTCCTTGTGTATTATTTTTTTTTTTTTTACATAATTGGACCTATTTCTTGCAGTGAGAGTGAGGTTCATTTAATGCTGAATGGGCTGTTTTAAGGCAACACGTTCAGTTGATCCATTAGTGTTAGATTGTTTAAACAAGAAACATTGTTCCCGAGATTAATTTTGTACTATAACTTAATGTTCTTAAACGTCCTTTAATCTGAGTAGATTACCCTGCTGCTCCACCCAGATTAAAAGACATTGAAGGACATGGAGTGTGCTGACTTTTCTACTTTTTTGTTAGTGTTATTTGTGGTCGTGCACCTGAAGAGTTTTTATTGGTTGAGGGGGCTCCTTATACTGTTTGGGATATAAGCTTTCACAGAAATCTTAGTTTATAGAGAAAAGAGGAAAGATCTAATGTTTCTTTTGATTATCCATGAAAAATATGAATGCCAAAAGTGTTTTGATAGTAATTGGAATAGTAGCCCCTAGACCATCACTTTTAACATACACTATGCACTATTGTGACACAATATTGGAAGTCAAGTATTTCCTACAGGGTTTAAAAACAATCATAAGAAACCGCTGTTTCCATCTACCACCATGATGCTGTAGGCTGAGTCCTTACTTGTGGTCACTTACTCACTCACGGATGCTGGCCTGATGGTCAGTGCTCAGCCAATCACTGATTTGAACACAAATTACACTCTGTGGTTCGCATACTTGCATGAAAATGAGTCCTCACAGCGGTGGCAGCGCCTTGCCTAATTGCATACTTTTATGTTAATCAGGTTCAGACACGTCGTCTTGGTTCAAGTTGTGATGTAGGAAACATACAGGTCCTGAATACAGAAATGAGGCCAATTTTAGCCCATGTTTAACATGATAACATGGAGTAGCCAAGCATATAAATAGTGTGCAGAGAGGGGGGGTCAGGAGGTGTATCAGCAGAGAAAATCACTCCCATGATTCCCCGCCAGCCTTGACGTCATCTTTTGTTGTTGTTTTGGTCAACATATCTCTTAATACAACACAATATTTTAAAGGGTGCCATCACTGCTTGGTGCTAATTTTGGAGGGTTGAAAAGCAAGCCATGCTTTCAGAAGGCTCTAAGTAATGAGAGCTAAACAGCCCTTTCTGGCTCTTAAATCACACAGTTGGAGTGATTTGATTAATCCCACCACTTATTTTTGTGATTTACAGCTGAAAATGAGCCTCCCCCCCATCCATCTAGACCCCAGACATGCAATATGTTGGAGCACCTGGTCAGCAGATTATTTTTACATAAATAGGGCAATAGAATTAAAATCATCCAGGTGTTCGTTCTGCAAGATTTGACTTTAGATTTTTAGCAAGTATTCTGAAGCCTTGTAGGTAAGTTATAAGGTAAATCAGAGACTTTGAACCACTAAGGATTAGAAGAGTTTTCCTTTTAATTTCTTGAAGTATTTCTAAATGCTAAATACAAACATTATTTATGTCTGTCCTTAAAGGTGACATATTATGAAAAATCCACTTTTACAGTGTTTTTGAACATATATTTGGGTAACCTAAGTGTCTATCGACCCACAAAATGTGAAATAAACCCATCCAGTCCTTTGTTTGTGGTCTGCATAAGTCTTACAACACAGAGAAAAATGCTCCGTTTCATATTTTCTCAACTTGTGACATCACAAGTTGGATTGTGGTAAAAAATATACTCTCCCCTCCCCTGGTATCTCCACCCATCGACTCCACCCCCAGCATAGAGCAAAACCTTTGCGCAAGTCTGCCATTTTTATTCTCGCTACAGGAGTTATGTCTACTGGGAAAACTCAGGAGGGCTCATTGCATTTAAAGAGACATACACACCAAAACGTAGCGTTCTGAGAGAGCTGGTTTATACAGTCACAAACCTCCTCTGGTGCTTGATTTATGTTATATTTTGACCAAAGTACAGCACAGATGTTTCATTAAGACCACAGGGGACTGTTTGAAAAGGTGAACAAGAGGTATAATATGTCCTCTTTGAATATCCCATATTATACTCATTGTCACCTTTCATGTTGTCAGTCTGTGAAAATGTGTTGCTTTAAAAAGACTCCTTTATTTTCTTATACGGTCTGAGTAAAAACTCTCATTTCAGCCTGATACAGATCATTTCAGCTGCTGTTTCTTTAACGCGCCCCTCCCCATGTACCCACTTTCCTCTGATTGGCCAGCTCTCTGGAAACCTTCCAGGGAGGGCTGCTCCTGTGCTAATGGAATAGCCAATGAAAACGGCTCCAACTGCCTATGAAGAGGTTTAGCGGTGTCGTGAAAATCTCACAAAACTCTCCTGTTAAGGCTCTCTGACTTATCCTGAGATTTCTCCAACATTCCCATGTTTAATATGGTCATCCAGCATTATAACACTGCAGGAAAATGAAGATCAGCATTATAGGTCAACTTCAATAAACACATCCATTATCCTATATGCTAAACATCACAAATGATAAATGGATATCCCTAAAAACCTGTGCGACTGAAAAGTTAAGCATGTTATATGTTCTTTAGCTATTATAGTTTTAACTTGTAATTTAAATTGTACATGTCTTTTAAACCGCAAAATGTCTCTAAACTGTCTGTTTTGCTTGACTGTGTGAACTGCATAAAAGCTTGGATGTCAATGAACTTTCTCCAGTTGAACACTGATAAGACAGAGGTTCTCATCTCTGCTCCTGAGCATGTTGTTCCAGAGGTGAAGAAATGTCTTGGTTTCCTTTCCTCTACTGTTAAACCTGCCCTGCGTAATTTAGGGGTCCAAATGGGTCAGGCTCTGAGTCTAGACCAGCATGTGAACAGTTTGGTCGGCTCATCCTTTTATCATCTAAGGAATATAGCGAAACTCAGACCTGTCGTGTCCAGAGCTGAGCTGGAGATGATTGTTCATGTTTTTGTTTCATCAAGGCTTGACTATTGTAATTCGCTGTTCACATGTCTTAGTGTCACTTCTGTGAACCGCCTACAAGTGGTCCAGAATGCTGCTGCTAAGCTGTTGACAGGATCATCCAGACGGTCTCATGTGACACCTATCCTTAGGTCGTTACACTGGCTCCCCGTCAGTTCTAGAATCCAGTTCAAAGTTCTTATTATTGTGTTTAGAGCCTTGCATGGTCAAGCTCCAGCTTATGTTGCTGAGTTGCTGAGGCCTTATAACACCAGCAGGTCCCTGAGGTCCTCTGACCAGGGTCTGCTAGTTGTTCCTCGCACAAGGAAAAAAACCAAAGGGGACTGTGCCTTTGAGGTTGTGGCTCCTAAACTCTGGAACTGTCTTCCCCCAGAACTGAGAGCCTTGACCTCTGTGGACACTTTTAAAAAGCAGCTGAAGACTCATCTGTTCAGACTTGCATTTGTTTAAATCTGTCTGTACTTGTTTTTTATGAAATTGTTTTGTATTATCTGTTTTTTTGTTTGATTGTAAAGCACTTTGTGACATCTGCTCTTGAAAGGTGCTATATAAATAAACTTTACTTACTTACTTACTTACTTACTTAAACAGGATTTGCAAACATGCTCTCCTGGTCCAATGGCACCATTATTTCAATCAATTAATCTTTATTTATAGTGTCAATTCTTAATAAATGTTATCTCAAGACACTTTACGATAGACCTATACAGTCTAGATATCAGTTTTTGTTGATTGGGCCCTGACTGAGGAAAAAATAAGCTTGTATCTCTGCCTCATTTGAGTACCTGGTTTGTACATTTCCTACAGGAAGCATGCTTTTCTCTTGGATTTTTTTTTTCTTAAAGATTGAAAGATTTAGGTTTAGTTTGGCATGCTGTGGTCTAAGAAGCTTTAGAGGGATGAGTACAGTCGAGCTTGTTATTATTGGCTTGCTTCAGGACTATAACTCGTGCTACTATAGAAAATCTGCCATATTTTACAGTTATGTTTAACACAATAACATCCTGTTAATAATCCTTTTTGTGTGGTCTTTCCAGACATCAAAGGATTAAACAGCATAGGCCTACTTCTGGAGGCTTTCATCCAGGGATTGTAAATGGATTTTGGGACATCAGTGTGTAATCGGTATTCAAGGATTTTGTTAACAGTATGTTATTTATTGTATACTAAAAATATATAAGCTGGGGTTCTGGAAAAACATGACCCCGTCTGCAGCTGGTTCAGACAATGCCGCATTCTTGGAAGGCTGTGACAGGGGCGGGTTTGGTCTGCTGTGAGGCTGCAGCACTTTGGAAGGAGGCTAGAACAGTAGACTCCTTGTTTCCATGGTAACCCTTCCTGTGTGTGAGTGTAAAGGAGGGTGCTACGGTAAAGATGCTTGAGGTGAGTTCATGATGCAAAATGATATGACCACCTCTTTGCTTAATAACTGGTGACATCTTAAATGTCATCACCAAGTCCAAGTAGTTAGTTGCCTTTTAGCTCTTTATAAGGTCCACACTGAACTGTAACTTTTTTTTTAGTTTAACACTTGAGGCTGAGGGTTGCTCATGGTATATTCAAGGTGGGAGACTGACACGTCTTCATAGTATATCTTCTGCTTTTTTCCCTCATTATTTCAGAAAAAGGATGAGCTTTGATCTAAAGGAAATCCTCCAGAGAGCTACAATGAGCATGCATGCAATGCATAATATATTTAAACTGACTGAATCCTGAAAGACCTACTTACAAACTCTTGTCTTCATCTCCTGTGACCTCTATAAAGCTAACATTCATCTACTGTACTTTAAAGATTTGTGGCATCACGCACAAACTATGAACAGGTCACATGTAAAGATTTAAATAAAGATGTATGCAAAAATAGGATATGACCCACTGGGACAGGCTAACTACAGTCCTGAAACTTGGAAAAAGAACACTGTGCCTGCCAATGTAATTAAAATGCTGAACATATAGTTAAAGAAGGTGTCAAGTGTGTTTGAAATGTGAAGAAAAAACATGAAATTTGTGTTGATTTGCAATCTTTCCTCGGTTTTTTAAGAAAAGAAAAAGGGAAGAAAATAATGACATAAAAGTCTTTGTTTCCACATTGATGATGCTAATTGCTAACATGGGGAAGGACAGAGGATAATGAGGATGGGAAGAAGGATGATGAGAGGTCCATATGAGAATGCAAATGACTATTTTGGGCTGATAAGCTACTTGTGTTATATGCAGTGTGCCTCGGGGGTAGTTACAGCCAGCAGGTAGCTTCTAGCTAACATGTGATGTACCTTGCTTTTCCCATAGTTAGGAGAAATGCATTTGTTTAGATGAATTTGTTTCAAATGAAAATGATAATGAAAATGTTGCCTCTTCTACAGTCATTTAGCTTACAACTGAGGCATTTTGTAAATCCAGAGATACCTTTTGTGGTGACTATGATTTGAAATGTCATTGTCCTCAGTTGTTTTTGTACCTTTTATGATGTGAGCCTTACTCATGTGTGCTTGAGCTTTTCATTTGTGTTATAAATTTAGTCTTTAGTTTTTGGAATACTGAAATCAATTAGTCAATGGTCACAAGTAATTAAATTTCCCAAGAGTGGTTTCATATAAATGCAAATAAGGTGATAAATCTGTCTGCGGAGAAATTTAAACTCAAAATAAAAATCTGACAGTTCAGCAATTCTCTCTGCTTTTCAAGTTTTTGAAGTGTAGAAAAGTCAAAAGAAAATAACTAAGAAAAGACACTCCTTTGTTTAATTTAGGAGTCACAAGCTGAAAAGGTTGAAACCACATGAGAATTACCCTCCTGCCAATCAGCTGTCAGACACCAACAGCAAGTCCTTCAGGGTTCACTGAAGTGCTGGTGCTTCATCCGTCTAGCTTTTGGAGAATAATTTAGCTGTCTCATATAGCTTTTAAAATTAGAGCATGGTAAATTGAGTACTCTTTTGTGTCCACTCCGTTGTTGTTTTTTGCTCATGCAGTACAACAAATGCACCATGCTCATTTAGCACCACTGCGGGAGAGCAATAAAACGTGCTTTCTAGACATAAATGGTTGGCTTGATGTAGCATCACCAGGCTGCATAGATGCAGTTGTCTTAAAAAGCTTCTGGATTTTCAACAGGAAAGAGACCAAAGTACTTCAAAAGTCCATCTGGAGGCAAATATAGCAGATGGGAATGTTTTTGCAGAGCAATTTACATATGAAAATGTTAATCCTTAGGCCAGATTCAGCCATCATCTGAGAACCATTTATGTTTAAATGATTATTGTTTGGAGTCTATGTGCTGAGATCAAACAGTGGACTTTGAGGTAACACAGTGAGTTTTGTTAGTAAATGAATGCCTCCCCAGCAGTAGGAAACCTCGTATGGATTAGGCACGTTGTAGATGAAAGGGTAAAAACAAACACTTTGTTTCGGTGTTCTTCTTTGTTGTCTCTTGGGTAACAGAGATATTGTTGCTTTCTCACGCTCACACCCACTCCCATTACAAGATGGGTGCTACAGTATGTTGTTGTTGATGTTTATTGCTCTAGCTGCTGGCCATGTAGCTCTGAAAACTGCAGCTCCTCCCTCACCAATACAAAAATCCTTCTCAGACTCCCATTTAATGTGCACCCAAAGGACCAACTTATATCAGAAGGTGTTACACCGTGAGACTTTTTTACCAAAGGTGACGTTGAGCTGGTTGCAGTGGGAGTTATAAAGGATCATAAGGACTGGGAAGAAGTGGCCAAGGGGTCTCAAACTTCCCCTTAATCGGATTGAGCCCCCAATAAGGTTTCTAACTCCCCAGGTAGTGTCCGTAAACGTGTTTATAGAATAAAAACTGTTGTATGTATACATATACAGACATATAACTGGCTTATACAATCTAAAATAACATTGTTTGATGTAATATGAGTTATAATGGACATTTACTTTTACTTCTTTACACTGGCTGCCAGTCTGTCAGAGAATAGATTTTAAAATCCTGCTGCTGGTTTTAAAGCGCTTAATGGTTTAGGGCCAAAATACATTAGTGACCTCCTGATTAACTACGAACCATCCAGACCGCTCAGGTCGTCTGGTACAGGTCTGCTGTCTGTTCCCAGAGTCAGAACCAAACATGGAGAAGCAGCATTCAGTTTCAATGCTCCTTATATCTGGAACAAACTGCAGGTCTGCTGAAACTCTCAGCTCTTTTAAATCCAGGTTGAAGACTCACCTGTTTACAGCTGCCTTTAACTAAACCATTTTAATAAGATTTTTAAGCTCTTTCAGGAATACCTACTAACTTAGCTTAATGATGATGATCTGGATAGTATTGATGTAATGATGGTAATGATGATGGTTTTTGTTTGTTTGTTTTTTTGTTTGAAAACGACGACGTATAAGATGGTTTATATACTGATTAGAGTCTCAGACTGGCAGTTCATGTTGTGCCTTGCCTCTGGGCAATGCCTTTCAGCACCTGTGTGTCCAATCGGACTCAAAGCTGATCGTTCGTCCTTACTGACATTGTTCCTTTATTTTTCCTTGATCCTTGCTTGTGTTGTTCTTACTCCCTGATGTACGTCGCTTTGGATAAAAGCGTCTGCTAAGTGAATTGTAGAATTGTAGAATTGTAGAATTTTAATCTTTCACTCTGCACTGTAACTTTTAATTATTTTTATATTTTTTCTTCAATTAATTTTATTTGAATTATTTTTACTTGAACATATTTTCAGATTTAATAATTTCAGTGATTTTTAAATTTTCTATTTTAATGTTTCTTTTCTTTCCTTTGTCATGATGCTTTTGATGTCTCGTGTGAAGCACTTTGAATTGCCTTGTTGAAATGTGCTATTATTCACACACTGCTGGCTATGCCATCAGGAGCAACTTGGGGTTCAATGTATTTACCTTCCACAGGTGCACTGCAGGAGCTGGTATCAAACTATGTGGTAAATGGAAAATGGACTTGGAATTCCACATCGCTTTTCTAGTCTCTTCTGACTACTCAAAGCACTCTTACACTACATGTCACATTTATCCATTCACACCACACTCACACTGATGGATGAGGCTGCTACATAAAGTTCACAACTTCCCACTTGTTCCATTTACAAATGGCGTAGCAGCAGAAGCAGCTCGGGTCTCAGTGTCTTGCCCAAGAACACTTCTACATGTGACATGCAGGAGCTGGGTATCAAACCCCAGCCTTCAGGTTAAAAAATGGCCGACTGAACTACTAAGCCACAGTGGCTAAAGATGCTCCAAAACAATTTATCCCTTTTCACATCCTGAACTCCTTACCTATTATCAAGTATCAGCAAAAACAGTGCACCCCTTTGATAACAAAATGATTCATAAACATCCTTATGAGTAGAAAAAACACCTAGTGCTTATATTTTTCTAGCTTTAACTTCTGTAGATTCTTTGCTAGCACCATAACAGAGTTGTTAATGGTCACAAGATAATTTAACTGGAACCAGATGACTTTTTTGCGGGTTAATAAATTATGGTATCGGATCATAATTTCTGCCTACTCTGGGACTTCATAGAGGATGCCCAACTCGTATTGAAGAGTGCACCATCATTAGCATTGAACTACCATACCTGTTACGGCACGTTATGTGGTATTGTAGGCATACAACTGGTACAAATATAAAGGTCGCTACAGCCAGCAGGCAGATGCTAGCTAGCAGGATTTGTGCAAATCCGTTTCTGTAGTCAGGCCAATTGTAAGGTTGAATGAATTGTCTTTATCATACCTAATTCTGACCAGTGCCTGAGCCATTTATCCTCACAGCTGAATTATATTTAAATATAAAAACATGCTAGACCACTTATTTGTGGTGGTTCATTTAATGTCTGCATTCTTAAATATCCATTTCTTTTGCTTCTAAAGTACTAGTAACATCAATTTTCTGGGATAATTGAAACAATTTTTGTATTATTTCTCATTGCTTTTTTGCATCCCCATCAGGACCTGAAACGAACAATCTAGCTCCCCTAATCACAACCCACCAGCGCTGCTGATGTTTATCACGGGAGGACAAACCCTTACACTGCCAGAGCTGATAATGTTTGAATCCTTTGGCTTTTACAGAGAAATCTCATTACTCTTGTAGCCAATAAACAGGCATACAATTCTACACTGGAAACAAACACTTCTCCCTCAAGCAACCCTGCACCAACTAGTCCTTCCTGGCCTCATTATGGAGCAAAATGTACTCCAAGGCTCCTTCGATAATAACGAGATAAGTCAGATGAGACTTTATACCTATTGGTTTGGTGCTGAGGGCTTTTTTTGTCGTTCCATGTTGTCCTTGGCCTCTTTTAAAGCAAGGCAGTAAAAATAGGCTTTAGTTTTCCAATTTCGATTGACAGCCTACAATGAACCATGTAGTGTCTTCTCCCCAACTGTTTGTTATTTCTGCAAGAAACCAGACGCCGCTTTTTTTTGTCACCATCTTATTTTGGTTTGATCTCACGTCTGATTGCAGTACACCGTGCTGCTTCTGCCAACACAAGCAGATAATTATCACAGTGTGCTGTGCAAACATTGGGGCCCTCTACTTTAGCAGCCTGAGTTTCATTACATTCAGTCTGACATTTCCCTGCACATTAACCTCTATCAGAACTTCACTGCTGCTGCACCAAACAACATTGTCACTTTACCGATGAGTCAACCTGCTCTTTGACACGTTAATGATTTCACTGTGGCTCAGGCAGAACTTAATGCATTTCCACTGCTCTTTGGTGTAAGTGCAACTGTCTTGAGTTAGAAAACCACTGATGTATTTCGATACTGTGTAATTGCATGCTGGTTTCATTAAGATCAATTTTTCAAACTCAGCTGTCTCTCCCATCAGTGTGAGACATTTCTTTGGTATTCTGTTTGATCTTAGAAATCAGCACTTCAGCAAGGAAATGAAATGTCTCTTTGTAGGAGCGTTTCTATGAAAGTACAAAAAAAAAAGAGTTTAGGTTTGGAGTTACTGTAGATATGTTCCCTTCAGAATCAGAATCAGCTTTATTGGCCAGGTATGCTTAAACTCACAAGGAATTTAACTTTGGTGAACTGTGCTCTCTTTGTACGAGGTATAACATTAGATATCAACAATAAACACAAAATAAAAAATAAGCAAAGACTAATATGTACAAGACTAAATAAGATAATAGTGCAGTGATGAGTAGTACAAAAGAGGCTGTATAAAACATGGATGTAGTCTCAATGACATCACCCATTGGGTGAGTTTTTGAAGACTAATAATTGCGGTAGCCTTATTGAAAAAGCTATCTCAACCTAACTTTTCGTCAACCTAGGAACAGGCAAAGAGGTGGAGCTGAGTTGGGCATTAAGCTAATTGGCAAACAGCTACAACACATCCACTTGCAGTCATATCACACATGCACCTAATCATGTACGACTCTTATCCGTCAAAAATCACCCTCATGAGCTATTCAGACCAAATTAGTTCTTTGAACAAGGCTCTAGACATGTTTATTATTGCTGTCAAAAAGGCATTTAACTATGGGTGTGCATGTTACTTCTGGAGCTTTTGCAGCCAGCTTCAAGCGGACTCTCGAGGAACTGCAGTTTTTTGCACTTCAGCAATGGCTTCATTTTTCAACACTGAAGGTGGCTGCTTGGTTTCTGCTTAATGAACTTCCATATTTTATCAGTTGCTTACGTGATTGGTTGATTGGATCTGGAGAGGTAGCATACAGTGGGAAAACAGGCCTTTTCTAACTGCCCACTGCATCTGTAAAAAACGTTGATGAGAGCGGAGGGATTGAACCAAACCAGTAAAGAAACAGGCTGGGACACCAGAAAAATCAGCCAAGGAGTCAGGTAATAAATCTCTGTTTATTTGTAACTATCAACTTCCACCTACCACTGATCCAAACACTATCCGTTGTTCGGATCAGTCACCGCCCATAGTTGCTAGTGAATTGAAAAAATTAAAGGGTAGTTTTTTGGTTTGCAATTGGTGGTAATGCATCTTTTCAGCACCACCTGCTTTAAGTGCTTTGGACATCTTCAGAGTTACCAGTTTTCTTTGACTCTTAAGTCAAAGAAGTTTTTAAGTGGAGAAGGAAAAACCAACTACACAAGTTCTGAATCATTAATAAACAACCCCCCCCCATATTTCAAAATCTATCAATTTATCAAAAACTTGATAAATTTGGCATGTCAGTTATAGCATCATACAAATCAACGAGTGTATACGGTCTCTGGTATAATGTAATCGCATGGGGAGCTTAAAGTGACAATATAAATGGCAGATACATAATCTAAAGTCCTAAATGTTGTATATACAAGTGCATATATAAGATATATGGTCTGAACAAAGTCACAGTATCCAATCTGATGGCAAGATAACAAAGCTGTGTTTTTGTTCTCAGTAAACTAACTAATGACAAAGTCTTCATGATGTCATTAACAGGACATCACACAAATACGAAGGCAAAGGTAGGAAAAGGTGTTTCATTAATATCCTGCTGGAATGACCGCAGCTGTCTCAGCCTGACTGATCAATGAGTTCACATCTCCACTGAAAAGCAGGTGCAAATCGGAGGTTTTATCAAAAGAAGTTTTCTGATTGCAACGGCTTCGGTTGTTTGTGCAAAACGGGGACATGCTGTGTATCACACATCGATGTGCTGATAGTGTCCAACGCTGAATCTCATTTCGGCTAACCGAAAAACACATTGTCGTAGGATGCCCATTAAGCAGTCAAGAGAAACTCAAAGACAATCCTGTGCCTCTGAATAGCATTCTCATTCTCACTCTGTAATAGTCAGGCTTCCTGCTGGTTGACATTTTCCTCTTCCATTTAGACCATTGCAAATAGGACACACTTTCCCAGCTTATTTTGGAGGCAACAATTTCAGGCCCAGAATTTAAATTGAGCTGCAAACAAATTATAGACCTAATGTGCTTTTTTGACGAGGCAGACGGTATCTATACAACTTTAACAATAATAAAAGGAGAAGGTGACGAGCTTTTGATGGTCTGCCAGCCGGGGAGTGGGACTGAACTGGTGAAGCTTTCAACAAAAGTAAAGCAGGGCACTTGTTACAGTAACTGGTGACATTGAATGGATCCACCATTTCAACGTATCTTCCTTTGCTGATTTTAGTATCTCAACCTTAGGCCTCTTAAGATGACATAATCAAAGATATATCATTGTAAAACAGTCACTTCAAGGCTAATCTCCATTTACAGATTCTGCAGACCCGGGTCCAGATTTTGGTAATTGAAGTGATCTGGTTTCAGAGTAGTATGACTAATGTTTCAAAGAGAAAAAACAGTCTGTGTGTCGAGCAAAAAGAGGCAGAACAAAATCCGTAGCCAAGCTGTCCTGGAATTGACATCTAAGAATGATTTAGCTTTAAATATTATCCTTCAACAAGTTAACCTTCTCTGAGGAATGGTTTCTCAACTCCAACTTCATTTCAGCTTCTCAAGTTGCTATTCAGACTGTAATCGTCAGTAAAGATTGTAGAGGATTTGCTGAAAAGACTCCAAAGCTCCAAACCATCTGCCCGAGGAGATCAGGTCAGCTTGGCCAGTGATCTCTTTTAAATCCCTTCTAAGACATAGGCTACTTTTACTGGCAAGCCTGTCGTGGTTTTTCCTTTTTTTCTATTTCTTTCCTTTTTAATCCTGAATGTTTTATTTAAATGTATTTATTCGTTAATTCTTGCTGCGCTTATGGTTTTATGACATCCCTGTCTTATTTTGCTGCCTTTCTTCAGCACTTTGAAGAGGTCAAAAAGCTCCAGCAACACTTGTAGAATGAAGATCAACTTTATCAATACATTAGACCGACACGCTTTGGCTTGTGGCCTTCATCAGGGTCATCTAACATTTTAATAAAGTTGATCTTCATACTAGAAGTGTTGCAGGAGCTTTTTGACATCTTCTAGCCTTTCACTCTTCATGCACCTTGATAGTCGGTGAAGTTGTGCCAGAGAATCCCACTGTGCCTCTCAAGCACTTAGTAAACAGGATTTTGAAAACCTGTTTTATTAAAAGGATTTAATAAGTATCACACAATTCAGAATTATATTGTTTTCTCTGTAGGTGAAATTAGGGAATCGAGGAGACGGCACTGCATGTTGTTAATAATGTTATGATATTACTTGAAAGTAAATGGTAAATGGACTTGAGCTTATACAGTATAGCGCTTTTACACCACATGTCCCACCTACCCATTCACACACACTGATGGCAGAGGTCGCTATGTAGGGAGACCATCAGAAGTAACTAATCCCATTCATACAAATTCATACACTGCCGGCGAGGCAGCGGATCAATTCCGGGTGTAGTGACTTACCCAAGGACACATCGGACATGTTGCTGCATGAGCTGGGGATCAAACCCTCGACCTTCCAGTTGAGAGACGACGACTCAACCAACTGAGCCCCAGCCGCCCCTTTCTGTTTTCGGAGCGATTTTATCAAAGCTATGCCAAATTGCCACATTAACTTAGATACAGTTAAAGTCTAAAAAGTCTAAAATAAAAAACAGATAGTCAGAAAAACTTGTGATTATATCTGATTTAAAAAAATGCAGTGCAACTCTAGACTGTTTCATTCATCACATTTTGAAGTAAACTAGTTGTAAGGGATTCTTTTCAGTTGGACTATAAATCAAAACATCGGTAGAAATTATAAATTGTACAAAAATTGAACAAGAAACATTTAAAAGATGTCACAAATCATACTAATAAAACAAACACAAGCAGAGAGTAAAGACTGTCTATGTAATCACTGCGTAATCTCCCTGATCTCCGACTCTATTCACTGTCCTGTCTCGACAATAAAGGCATAAAAAGCCCCAAAATAAATCTTAATATATAAATAATCAGTTCTGCTCATCCTCAGGGCATGTGATTTCTTTTAGCAGCAGGAAACAAAACCCTCGGAGACCCAGCAGATGGAAATTACAGGTAAAAAAAAATCAGAGCTGCCGATATAAATCTAGTTATTTTGAGTAAAATGGGAATATTGTCAAACAAACACTGTGAGCTTACTGTTTACCTGCTTCACAACCTTGTTCAAAAAGCCATTTTTGATTTTCACCTGTAAATATCTTTTTCTATCAGCCACCCACCTCTGTTTTCATCTCCCCTGCATGACTTGAGTGAATGAAATCAGTGAAAGCGACAAAGAAAGGCAGCATTCACTTTCTGCCTGATCTTTTACACAGAGAGCTTTTCCTTCAGGTTTTGTGCACTTGGTGTGTGGATGAGTTGTGGTTGTGCAGCTGATTAAGCAAACTCACATTTCAAAACAAACAAAGAGAAAACTTTTATCAAATGGGGGCAGGTTTTTTTTCCCCTCTGTCAGAAGGTCACAATGCAGGGACCCCTAAACAGCAACTCAACCACAAATAACACCTCAACAGCATTTTATCGAGACAATGCACACAATTTTCACTTCAATTTTTAAGACTGAAAAAACGTTGCATTCTTTGTGAAAAAGGATTTAGAAGAGGAAGAGAACAAAAACCATCAATGCTCACATATCAGTCACAAGTCCAGGCTGTCCAGTCCGTGTTTTTGTTCAAAGAAATGACCTTTAAAAACCGTTCTGTACATGATTGTCACTTTTTGTGTTTTCGTTAGAGGTTTTAAAACGATTATTTCTGTAACCAGACACCAATCAACCATGACAAATGATTTTTATATCACCAGCAGACATTTGTGCCAAGTAAAGATGGGCTGAGTCGCCTTGTTATCCAATTATTGCCAAAAACAAAAATAGTGTCACAGTGGGTGGCAGGAATGAAGAGATTGTGTGTGTGTGTGTGTGTGTGTGTGTGTGTGTGTGTGCGTGCGTGCGTGCATGCGTGCGTGCGTGCGTGTGCGTGTGTCTTTCTGTTAGTACAGAAACATCATTATAGGCTTTCATATTGTGAGACGAACCAATGGAGGCTGTTTACGATTGGCTGAATTATACAGACAGCTCATGGATGCTTGTATGCTGCACTTCACCTCTAAACAGCACCGAAGATTTGTTTTTTGGGTTTATCTCTAGAGGTTGCGAGGAACCTTTCTTATCACCTTTAAATTAAATTATTCATTGGCTAGACGATTTAAAAAATGGATTACGGATTATTCCAACAGTAACTGCACCATTCTTGTTTGAACTAATAGTTTGATCTGGTTGTTGGTCTGTTGATTATTCTTTAAAGCTCCTGAAACAAGTTGTAAAATGGGGGTGACATTGTGTGAAGTTACAGTATGCTTCTATATGAGCTGCAAAGCAAACCAGATAATATATTCATTTTTAATGCACATTTATCGTCAGACAAGGTACTGTGCTGAAACGCCTCGTACATTTCCCTCAGCATAGGTATAGAAAGTGAGTTATTTTTAAAGGTTAGAAGAAAGAAGGATGAGATTCAAATATACTTATACACATGAACAGAGTGCTGTACATAAGACCACTAGTTAACTTTTTCTTTTGCATTCCATGCAGGCTATACATACATACAGTCACTTGCCAATTAATTAGGTACACTGATCAAAACTAATGCATTCAAAAAAGCCATGCCTTCATGATGAATACAATTTTGTTATTGTTGAATCTGTGTGAGAGGTGTTGATCTATGTTCATTGTCTTTAAGGATTATGTAATTATTTTGTGGTATTGTTTAAATGTACTGGGTTATAGTGACACATTGTTCATATTAACCATATCCTAAATAATGGGATGGACAGAATATGAAATACACTTTTCACTATAACCCTATACAGTTCAAAAGGTAGACAAAGTTATGATATCCTCCAAAATGACCATGAAAGTATATTAAAACCTTCTCTCTGACTAAATCAGTAATATCAGAACAAAATATGTAAACAGTTGTTCTTGTTCTTGATCTAGGGCCTCATTTTGCTGACTCAAGGACTCCTTCTTTTGTTCTTTTGTTCTTTCTCCGACTCTTTTGTCTTGATTCATAGTTACTTTGAATGACTTTCATTTCTTCAAAAATCTGTTTAAACTCTTTACATTCAATTTTAAGACCCTTGTTCTTTTGCCTCATGGCTTCTTCTTCATCAAGCAACCTTTGTTGCGTCTCCTGAAGTTCTTGTTCAAGGGCCTCATTTTGCTGACTCAAGTACTAGTAGGTGCTCTGTTTGAACTTGTATTCAAACCTCTTTTTCACTTGAATTTGATCTCAATCATGATGCATAATGTGTTAAGGCCATGGGAGAGAGATATATAATGCACTTCTTGTCAAAGTGACAGGTCTATTGTTCTCGTTGGACCAATGAGAAGGCAGTATTAGGATTAAGCCCCGCCCCCATCTGACCAATGAGCTGTTGCCACATCACTAGTCCCCCTCCCCTGTGTGGCCAATGATGCACTGTCACTTCATTAGTCCCGCCTCCCCTGTGTGGCCAATGATGCACTGCCACGTCATTAGTCCAGCCTCACCTGTGTTGGCCAATGAGAGAACGCCGGGGTCATCAGTCTCCCGACCAATGGGACGATGAGATGATAAAGCTATAAAGTTTGATGTAGGTTTTAACCAAATTAAAATATAGGTTTTATACGAATTAAGGTTAAATACACTCTTCAGGCTATGAGTATCTGCTGTGTCTGCAAATGGGACTGCAAATGAGAAATTATGGTTATAATTGTGGTTATAAAAAGACCAATGTCAACTTAAGAAATTGGTTTTAACCCCCCACTTCTAAATTGTGTCACTGAAATATTTATCAGGTTGATCTATTACAGATTCGCCCAAGGCCTTCGACTGAGACAAGTGGACATGCTGCAGGAAGGAATAACTCGGAGTTCTGCAACTCTGAGTAAACTTGCAGACAAGCTGCGGAGAGTTTGCAAATCGGGAATGAAAAGAATGAGAAGAAGAGGCAAGCAGACTGTTGGACAAAGAGTAGAGATTGTTATGATAGATTAAAGCAAATTTGGCCATAAAAGAAAGGTATGAAAGTTACTTAAACACTTGTGAGTATTACTTTACTTAGACATTTTGTGTCTAAAAACGTGTATTTGATGTTGGTTAAGCCTGTGCTAAACTCAGCTACTGAAAGTAGAGACAATATACATACATTTAAAACCTGTTTTTGCCTGAGGTGCTTGGAGGTGTATCTCCTGTATCTCGAGAAGTAACTACTGCATTATGGAATAAGATACATTGTAGTTCATTGATGCAATAGAGGGGAATGTCGGTTTTAAGAAACCAGATTATTGCTACACCCCAGAACAGTTCAATATTTGTAAACATGCACCACTACTCCAAAGCTAGAGAGAACTTTTGAATTTTTGACTTGTGATTTATTCTCTCCCATTTCCCAACGTTATAGCAGAATCATTGTATTGTGAGTGCCATTGTCCTAATTTTGACATATTTGCTCTTGTGAATTTTAGTACAACAGAGGACGGGCAAGCAACAGGAGTTCCTGGGTGTTCGGAATGCTAGGGATTAAGGATGACAGGAGGAGACCCATTTTTAGGATTGTGCATCACCGTTCAGCCAGGCATCTCTTGCCTCTAATAAAGAAGCACGTTCGTCGTGGAAGCTTAGTCATATCTGATGGTTGGAGGTCTTACAGCCGTCTTCAGGATGAAGGTTACAATCACCTGACTGTCAACCATCAAGATTTTTTTGTCAACCCTGTTACAGGTGCACATACACAAAACCTGGAGAGATTTTGGGGTATTTGCAAGTCAACTATCTGGAGACAAAGAGGAAACCGCACACAAAAACTGTTGAGGGATCACTTAGATGCAATTGAGTGGACTTATTTGCGGGAAAACCATCACAGTAACGGAACACTTGGAATGCTTTTGCATGACATTAGGAAAAAATATGCAGTATAAAACATGTCTGAAATGTAGATGCAGATATCAAGTTGATATTTATACTGCCAGTCAAAAGTTTTGACACACTACATGTACTGTTACCTCTGAGAAAAAGACTATTATCATGGACATGAAGGCAAAATGCCAACTCCTCCCCTTGTTAAAGTATTAAAATGAAAGTGAGCTTCTTTGTTCAGTTAAATTCTGTTATATTGTATTGGAAAAGTGAAAAATCACCTGATGCAGTAATTATAGAGCAATTTTAGGCTGTGAAAGGGCAATGTTTGTACAGTTCAGTACATTTGTTCTAAACTTTGACAAATGTAGTTTAGCTGATAAAGAGCTATAAAGTCATATTGAGCTGTGCAGGTTTTATATTTCTATATTATGCAGTTTTTTGTAAGCAGGCAGATTTTGGTTAAAGAGCCCATATTATGCCCTTTTTGGGGTTCATATATCTAATGTATGTGCCTACTAAAGTACGTTCACAATCGCTAATGTTCGAAAAAAGTGTCTGGTGTCATGTACTGACGATCGATGCAGCCCGTCTCATCTGCCTGTGTTTGTAACGCTCAGAAGTGCCCATCAGGGTCCCCACGTGTGTCAAGTCTGATCTGATTGGTTGGTCGATCTGCTCTGTTGTAATTGGTCAGTCGTTCGGACAATTCTCGTAAATGTTATGCCCCTTTTACCATATTGGGAATACAGCTACTGTGCCACATGAGCTTGTGCTTGCTACAACAAGCCAATGGGCTTGGATCAGTGACACCACACTGGCAAGACGTCACACTGGCAAATTTCAACGAGGGGGGCTAGGGACCGAGCGTGACATGCTGCTACTGCTAACAGGAGGACGTATGAGAAGCCGCGTTTCCGCGGACTTTGAATTTTTGAACATAGATGTGCCTAAACATGCACAAGCTACCTGGAAAACACACTTCAGAGCATATTAAACCAGAAAAAGCAGAATATGGGACCTTTAAAGGATCACACAGATTTTCAACAATAGAGTACCTGTATTATCATACAGTATGACCTGCTTATACATTTGATACCATATTGTATGACATGTTTATATACACTGATACTTGTCAGTGTTTGAATTTTCAGGCAGACCCCATTACCTGTAAGTTAAACTACACAGCAAGTTCAGGCAGTATTTGTTGTCAGCCTTGGGAAAACATGAACCAGTGGTTTAATAAACGAGGTATTTGTATTTGTGCTGCCTTTGTTATTCTACCACTGAATGAGAGGGAACCTATAGATAGATCCATTTTTTTCAAAGGTGTAACCCATCACTTGTTCATTTCAGTAGTTATGTGCTATAATATACTTTAGACTTTAGATTAGGGAACATGTGTTGGTTAAGTGTTCAACTACTAGTGAATTAGTAATGATCAAGGTGTCACTTTAGTATGGGGAACATATTCTCAGTAATAAAGACTTAATTTAGAGTTATTTGGACACTATTAACACTTGTAGTTTTGTGTTTTGTTATGTAAGAACAGACCATATTCATTACGTGTTATTCAGGGAGAATAACTATTCTTGTGGTACTACCACCTTATAAAGTCCATACTAAGCAAAGCATATTGAGATCGTAATTCATATACAACAACTTCCTTACTTACTACTAGTAAGCAATAATTCTGAGGTTATTGAGGGAAAACCCTTAGTTAATGGCTTACTGGTTGTATAATAAGGCCATGCAGAATAAGGCATTAATAAGTACTTTATAATGACTAATTAAGAGCCCATATGTTACTAATTTGCATGCTAATGAGCAACTAATTAATGGTGAATAGGTGTACCTTAATATAAAGTGTTACCAATGCTCCTACTTTTTGGGATGAAAACAGACAGAAAGATGATTATTCAATTAAGGTGGGCCAGCTGTGGCTAAGTGGTTGACTCGGTCATAGGAAGGTCAGGGGTTATGTTGATAAAGTGATTAAAAAAAACGATCGCGAGTCCGTATTTTGTGTTTTATTTTGAAATTGACCCGACGCTCTGTGCGTTTCTTTGTCTGACTTCCTGTCCGGGTTGTCATATTCTGTCTAGCTTGCCGTGTGCCTGCAGCGTACTCCGTCGAAAATAGACTCGCAGCATATTTGAAACGGAGCAGAGCGTAGTGACGCTGATGGCACGCTCCCTAACCCGGACCGCGAAACTTGCTGTGGAAACACAATGATTGACTAGAGTGGCAGCGAACTACTGCGTAGTGCGTGGTGCTGACGAAACGTAGCACACACGGAGTATGTGGACATTGGGGGTCAAAGTGTCCTTTGGCAAGACACTGAACCCCAAATTGCTCCTACAGCTGCATTAGCTGTATGTAAATGTGGATAAACTGATTTGTTAATACTGATTGACACTTTTTGTTCCCAAAGGGCGATTGGTTTTTCAGCAAGGTATTAAAAGTACAGAAAAAGACAAAAGACATGTAGCTAACAAGTTAAAAAGGTAAGAAGCACTGAATATGGCAGCCTTGGAGAAACAACAGCGATCCTTGACTGATGCTCTGAGCAGCATTCATTACAGAGAGAATAAAGTGCTGAGTCAACAAGAAGATAAACAGGTCACAGTTAAATATTCATCACTTGTAATTAAAGTCACAAGTGCACATTTTAACACAGTCAAATACATACCGTACAAAACCACAATAATATTAGTCTATAAGAAAGTAACCGCTGACAGTGCTTCCAACACAAACGGACCAAAGCAACAAAGCCAAGGTCAGACTGAAACACAACAATAGCATCAGCATCATTAGCAACCTCTGCCATCAGTGTGTGAATGGGTGTGAACGTGTAGGTATGACCTGCAGTGTTAAAGCGCTTTGAGTAGTCAGAAGGCTAGAAAAGAGCTCTACAAGCTCAAGTCCATTTACCATTTAATGCCTCTCAATCGGTCTGTGTTCAAAATGACATGTTCAGCTCCAAATGGTTTCTCCTGCAGCTTTGTATCTTGCTTTCACCGCTATAAAGTCTCCCGAAGAGAAGTTCAAACATGAAAAGGTTATAGAGGGGAACCTGCTGAGAGTGCTGGCAGAAGAATTTGGCACTGGTCTCTTGGTTTCAGAGAATAAGACAATGGAATAGAAAAAAACACACGAGCATTACTGAGAAGTGGCTTTTTACAACAACTTGTGCTTTTTGGCAAAAGGCCTTTTTCATTGTTCTCAGTGGCACCTTGACGCAGGTGGGTACAGCCCCCCACACAAGAAAAATCTGTTTCCCATTTTTGGAAATAATAAATGTTCTATCTTGTGTTTGGACCAAGAGATTAATTCACACAAACAAAGTAATTCAGGATAACAAACTAGTAAAGATTTGAATACAATGGTTATTAATCAATTCCAACAATTTGTAAAGTATATGCAGGAACTCTCACACAGTTTACCTCCCAAACCTGCTGGTCTTTATAGCGGCAACTTTTAGAGAACATCTGAATAAAGTCTGAAACTCTAAACTGGAGATCTCTTTGGAACTCTGCTTTGAAACATCGCCTGTCTCAACCACACACCAGGTATCACTAAGTTCTTTCTTTTACTCCTCACATTCAGCAGCTGGTAAAAAGGTTGAAGCTGAAACTGGGATTCTACTTTAGAATTGACCACCTTTTGATTTATCTTTGCAAGTTGCAAATCATGAAAGACCCTGCTGTTTCTGATCTTCAGCGATCAAGGAAGATCCTTGAAAGTCTTCTTCCTCCTGCCGCTGACATGGTAAAACATTTGAGTTATGATACTCTACCAATGGTGTATCTGCAACAACTCGATTCAGCTTTTGGAAATGTTCAAGATGGCGATGAGCTATATGCTAAGTTCATGGACACTTTTCAAAACGCAGGTGAGAAGCCTTCAGCTTACCTGCAACGTCTGCAGGTAGCTTTGAACTTAACGGTGAAAATGGGTTGCGTTTCTTCTTCAGAAGTAAACAGATATCTTCTGAATCAATTCTGCAGAGGATGCTGGGACAATAACCTGATTTCAGAGCTTCAGCTGAAACAAAAGAAAGCCAACCCACTATCTTTTGCTGAACTGCTTTTGCTGTTACGTACCGAAGAGGATCGTGATGCAGCTAAAGCGGAGCGGATGAAACAACATCTTGGCACAAAACAAAAGGCAACATCTCATTCTCAGGTTGCCCACAGCAACAGTGAAATGAAAGGAGTGGTTGACGCATTGACTACCCTTAAGCCTGGCTCACACTGTACGATATTCCCCCTGATTGTATAAAAGTCGGGGTGGAACGTCAGCTCACACTGTACGACTGAATCGTTTACGACTCACAACCGGACCTTAAGATTTATGTGCTCACACTGTACGACCCGATTGTCGGGCACCTCCTGAGAGCTCACACTGTACGAGTGAAAATCGGGACGCAACGTTGACAATTGTTAATAAAGTTTCATTTAAAACTCCAACGGACTCCAGGGGACAGCAGAGAAGGAAGTGGAAGTTGTTGTAGGACATAGGAAAGTTGATACAAACGTAGATATATGGATACAATGTTTCAGAAAAGTGCTGCACTGATCATCTGTGCCGTCCTGTGAACCGAAACCTAAAAAAAAAAGCCGACGTATATGGACTCGCATGCAGGTGGCTGAGGAGAGGACGAGTCCTCGTCTCCGCAGCCACCGAGGACTGTAGGTTTCTGCGTTTTGCAGAGATAATTAGAGGTTACATAATATTGTGATAATATTGTAGTCATGCGCGACTTCTGCCAGACGCGCTTATGACGTAATTGTCAAGATTTGACATTCTAAATATCAAACATGTTTGAAATAAATCGGAGCGTCCCCGACGATCGCCGAGCAGATCGGGGACGTTAAGATTGGAACTTTGTACCACTCACACTACAAGATAATCTGGGCAGAGAATCGGTTCCGAGCAGCCTTGAGTCGGGAGCGACCCTGCGATTGTCGGGGAGGAGGAATCGGACCTCAAATCGGCCCTATTATTCTACAGTGTGAGCCAGGCTTTACCCAGCAACTTACCAAACAATAATAATTTTAAAATTTGGTGTTTTCATTTTCTGTGACCTGGGTTACAACAATGCTGAGTGGCATACCTGCATCTTAAGCTTGAATTAATGCAAGACATTCCAAACAAATAAATTGAAATATAACCACGGACAAAATTGCCAACAAAATCAAAATCAGTACTTCAGCTCCTCTGAAGACATGGAGTGACATTGAGCCAGCTCAGAAAATTCATTTTTTTAAAGATGATGTTTCTTATTTGGGTTCAGGAAAGGGCTTTATCTGGATTCCTACTGGAAACATGAGATGATTTATATTCTTTTTTGAATCGAGCTGCTGCTAAGAGTAACTTGCAATTACTAGCCGTGCCTGTGAGGTCAAGAAATGAATATGTTCTCAGTGAATGCAGCTCAGTGCAGCTTGTAATAACAGGTGTGAAGCAAAGAGGTTTAAAAATAGCCAACACAACTCTGCAGAATACTTTAGCTATATATACTTCATTATTAAAATGTTCAATTATACCTTGAAGCAACAATTGCCAAATTTAGTAACTATAATAATAATAATAATAATAATAATACATTTTATTTATAGACTACTCAAAGACGCTTTACAGATTAAAACAGTGAAAATGCATTTACAAATAAAAACACACAATTAAAATCAACTATGACTACAGTGTGTTATTACCAATTTTATCTCGTTTACAAACTTACACAGAGGTGAAGTATAATAAAGATTGTGTTCACACTTTCCTAACGTGTATAAGTATTAATTGCTCATGACACGTTTTACTCAACTATGAAAACAGGCTCTTACATTCTAGGTATTTGGCTCTAAACTTGTTGGTGTGATTACGTAGACTGTGAATATGAATGGATGAAGGGTGAGTGACGTCATCTATCTGTTACTGCAGGGGGCTTTGGAGTCCCATTGATGGTGGTCTCAATGCTGGAAATGCTGTCTCAACCTAACTGTCAGTCAACCTAACAACAGGCTGAGAGCTGGAGCTGCACCTGCCTGTCAGCTATGCGTGTTATTGTGAATAGCGCTTATCCTTCATAAAGTCATAACGGATAAGTTACGAAAACAATCACCCCCCATTCAGTGTGTGCCGATCAAGACATGAGCTAATCAGGACTATTTCAGTTTTTGAACCAGGCTGTAAACATGTTAGTTTATGCTGTAAAAATGTGATTTTTTGAATGGATATGTATGTGACGTCCGGTGCTTCTGCAGCCAGCCTCAAGTGGACAATTGATGAACTGCAGAATTTTGCACTTCCGCATCGGTGTAATTTTTCAACAGCAGAGGTTGCCGCTTGTGTGACAAAGTAACAACTGCCAAAAGATGGTACATTTCAGAGGCATTTTAGAAGATGTTATTTCAAACCAAACCACTTTGCGAGAGAATATCATACAACTGACTCTTAAACAATAGTTGAGTTATTTATCACATGTTGGAGGGCAATAAAGAACCATTCCTTACTTCTGCTTATAGTGGTTTCCTTACTGGGAAAACTGATTTCTAACTTTGAAAGGAAATGTCAAATGAAAGATATTCTTAAGTCAAATAGACTTTTTACAAGACACACTATAACAAAGACACTTCATGGACAAACCACTTTTTCTGTTGGGAAAAAAAACACACAATGAAAATATTCAACTTTTTACCAAAGGCATTCTTGAACTTGTCAGCTCTCATCTAACAATGTTTCAGCCTCTTGGTGTTACATCCAATATTCAGAATCAGAATCAGAATCCAATATTTCTGGGCTTCCGGTGTAGACAGTTGAAATCCAGATAACTGACAGTCTTAGAGCAAAACAAATTGAAGTCCAAGGCACCCTATACTGTAATTTCTAGTCTAGAAATTGATGTAGGTTTTTAAAGCTTCCGCACTTTTCAATACCATTGTTCATTAAAATAACAGAGAAGGTATCTTTTTGAAACAGGTGATACAAAAGATATCCAAGAACATTGGGAATTGATGGTTTCTGGGATTGCTTTTAGAGCTAATCCATTCTACCTCTCACAAACAAAGCCTCCTAAAATCTGGTTGGTCAATAGAACAGGATAAATGGAAGTCAGAATACTTCCTACACCATCCACATCCCTGGCCCATCGGTTCTGTATTTATATTCAAATATCTGTTCAAAGAGATAACACCAGAGGAGATTGTGACCATGTAAGGTCAAAGATCCTGACCTAGTCTGGTACTTGCGGTCATTTCTCCATTGATACATACAGCCTTTTTAATGTTATTATCCCAGTAGTGTTAAAGGTTAAAACATGCCCTTTTTGTCCTTTCCCCATTAGGTTTGGGTGCACGGCTGCTTATCATACAAAATGAAATGTTAAGAGTTTGTTTTCTCTATCCAGACAAGTCAATGAGCATGAACACAATGGAAGACACATTGAAATCCAAGGGCAGCGTTAGTTTTGGCTAATTTGATGCAGCTTCTTATTGATAAGGTGCCTTCCCTGTCAGACTGAGATCTAATAACCCATCAGAGGTGGACAATGATTTTAGAAAGGGAATCAATGGACACAAACAACCTGATTTTTACAACAAAAACTCCTCTTGAGGCAGAAAGCTCCGTTCAGTTTAAGCAGCAGAGCAAGCGGGGCAACTTAAGGTTTTGGAGATTTGCTTTGTACGATACAAAGATACTAGTCTCCAACACTTGTAAAGAGAGCAACAGTGCTTGTTGGTGAGGAAGGCCTACTGCTATTGGACCTTGTCGTCCCTCAACCACCACCCGACGCCCAGCCACTACCATCGGACCATGAATTGACCATGTTATGAATTGTTGCTATACAAATAAAAATTGATTGATTGAACACAGTGTGGTCACAGATGTAACCTTTGGATTATTCACTGATGAAAAATGGCAAAAGCAAGAGAGGGTAAATGGACTTGAGCTTGTATAGCTCTTTTCTAGTCTACTGACTACTCATGTCACACCTACCCATTCACACATTGATGGTAGAGGTTGCTGTGTAGTGAGACCATCAGAAGTAACTAATCCCATTCATACACATGCATACAGCGCCGACAAAGCAGCAGGAGCAATTTGGGGTTAAGTGTCTTGCCCAAGGACACATCGGACATGTGGCTGCGGGAGCTGGGGATCAAACCCCCAACCTTCCAGTTGAGAGACGATCGACTCTACCAACTGAGCCACAGCTCTTTTGCTCAGAGTAATCAGCCCTGGTGTCAATGGGCTGTATAGATACTGTATAGGGTTGTAGCTACCTAATAAAACTTCTTACTTACATATAAGATACAGTACATGCACAAGAAGTTGGCATCTATAAAGGTTTACTATCAATGAATGAGCTTTTAGGTCTGCACTCTTTTCCTTGTTGACCTGGAGCAGGTCTTTAAGGTGTACTGTAGATATGTGTTGCACATGTGTCAACATCATATCCTGCGTGGTTTCAGAAACCTGCATACCCCATCCTCTTGGTTTTGAGAAAACATGCTGACTTCATGACTTTGATAGAAACTAGAATAATTGGGCATGTACACAACTTTTTCATGTTTCTTAACACTATTTATCGGCACCGACTGATGCAATTATTATTCTTGAGCCGTCTGTTTGTTATGAATTCTAATGGTCTCAAATCTCGACTGGAAAACATCCAATTGAATTTGGTCATGGAAATCTCAAAGTAAGATCAAGGTGGGTAACGATTGGTCCCCAACTAGTTTCTCTTCCTGCTGTTTGTTCAGGCTTGTTTATTGTCAGCTAGTTAAGAAGAAGTCAATACAGATGAATCTCATTCACATATCATTGTGACTTCTAAAAAACGTGTGATAATTACTTGGGGAACATTACACATTCATGAGAGCAAATCTCTTTTGCAGGCAATTAATCATTTACATACATTTACTATGTAAATAAAGGTTTCATTTGAATTTAAATCCTTTACAAATAAGAGCTGGGATATGTGTCAATAATTATTTTCCTCCCACAGACTGAGTGGGGATGCCAGGTTCAGTGGGATGCCAGGATTGTGTTTTGTTAATGCTAAGTGATATAAAGCAAATGAGGATTAATTCTGCACAATAAACACTCAACATACATTCCAATGGGGGCTTTTTTTAAATCCCCCATTGGAAGTCTGCAGAATAGTATGAATCTTAAAATGCTCCACCAGTCATCAGTTGAAAGCTGGTTTATTTTTTCCAGGGAAGCAGCCTCTTGTGGCTGTCTAAAATAAAAAAAACATTATTTGCAATCTCTTAGAAAAAACAACGTAGTGTACGGCAACAAAACCTCAGACATCTGACCTGGTGACCTCCCCTCCTACCTTCCTCCTCTGACTTCCATACAAGAAACCACTGAACATGTTGTTTACCTTGCAACAACAGTTTCTTTTAATCATCACTGTGATTGCTCTTTAACCTTTAACGTGTATTTTCTTTCCACCAAGACAACAATTTCTTCCCTCCGACCCTGTTCTTAAGGGTTTTGTGTGATGTATTCTCAGGAGAAAAATGGCGTCCTGCTTCCTTTCAATGGTCTACTGTAATATTTGCTTGGTAAAAATGTGAAATGTTATTTTTTGTCCGTGTGCTTCATTGGAATCTAGCAGAGAGAGGCTTAATGGAGAACTATACTACCATATATTACATCTTCTAACTTTTGTTTTGCAATCTGAGCAGGTCCGTTCTATTACCAGTAAAAAGTCCTCAAAGTAAGTTTGACGATTTGCAGATGTGCAAACATTTTTAAACCCTAGTGAGAGGAAATCATACAACTGACACTTCATTTGTCACATGTTGGAAGGCAGAACCATTCCTTACTACTGCTTATAACGGTGTCCTTACTGAGAATACACATTTCTAACTTTGAAAGGAAATGACAAATGAAAGACATATTCAGGTTAAAGGGACTTTATATATGAAACACTACAATAAATATATTTCATAGGCTACATAATTGTGATGCTCTGATTAATTTATAAGACCTTTCATAAATAATTGACATTCAAATAAAGCTCAAACTGCTTTTGTAGTCATTTATAATAAGGCAGGCTTGTGAACTTTGGGAAAGTCCTCCAACATTTGGGATTTATCTACACAGCTCAAACTTTACCTACTTCACCTTGCATAGTGTGGTCAGACAGCACCTTTCAGCTGGTGGCAGTCAGCCAGGCAACAGCTCATGCTGTCTCCTTACTTTGTCCTTTGTTGTGCTGATAATTTACTCCCCTGCATCCCCTCCTCTTCCTCTGTCCACCACATTATAGATAAAAAACAAATAAATAAGTATCTGAACTTATAGAAAATAGAAGTCCATAGTGAGTCAATCATCTTATAAACATGTTCATGCATTATAATCATGGTCAGTCAATCCAAACATCTTACTCCCACTAACTGGGGATGGGTCATGATTTTCAAATATTAGAATACTCATTCTTTTTTTTTTTATTACTCAAAGTTTTAACACAACTTTTATGTCATCTTAGAAATATATTTTTCCATTCTGTTTACAGTGATAAGGTACTAGGGCCAGATGGTGGCTGTAGCATAACTGAAAGCTGTTTGCTAATCACCATTAAATGAATAAAAGAAAGAAGAAAGCATTAGTTTCAGGTAACACACCTGTAGAGTTACAGACTGTGGAGATGCTACGAAACGTATGTCAACTTAAGAAACAATATATTTTACTCGTAGACAGTATAAAGTGTAGGATTTCACCTAACATTCTTCAGATCATTTCTGATGCTATATTAAAAATAAAGTTATTGTTATTTTTTTTATTTTTGCTGTAACTGAGGCTAAATCTTTCAGCCTGTTGCTTTCAATTTCCATTATGTGTTCGCAACAAGCTGACAATCTAAGTACATCCCGGTCCATCTGTGAGAATTTTGCACCACCTGGAGAATATAGAAATGTTATTCAAATAATTTGTCCAGGACCTCCAAACAGTCATTTTTGATGAAATAATAATAATAATACATTTTATTTATAAGCGCTTTTCAAAAACTCAAAGACACTGTACAATTTAAAAAGACAGAAAAGGTTAGAACAGTAAAGACAAACAACAGACATTGCAGCATACACAAATCGAAAAGACAACATCAAGGAACACAAGGTAAACAGTACACACATCACAATCACACATTAAAAGCTATTTTGAAGAGGTGAGTTTTGATCAGTGATTTAAAAGTAGAAGGGTCAGTGCCCATCCCTAGCCCTGACTTACACTTCCCTCCCGGAGAACAACAGAGGGTAAAAAAAAACATGAAAGATTTCAGGCTCAGGAGAATAAAAAACACTCATGACTCAGGAGAAAATACTATAGCCTACAACGTTTAGATAAATCATCTGAAAATATATGAACTTATAAACACAACAATTCAAAAGAAGAGGCTATCTTGTTGTGATGGTCAGAGCTGTAATAGACGAGTCTTCTTCTCTTACCTGGAAATCTGATCAAGAACTATTATGTCACATTGTTGCTGAAGGTCTCCTTTCTCCTGCACATCCACTTTAAAGTGGAGAGAAACAAGAAAGTAGGAAACCTTTTCATGTGTCCACTTTACTGTGAATGGCTCACAAGGCCAAACAGACTATAAACAATTGAAAATAGTCTGCTATAAGTCTCCTTGCTGTAATGGCAGTATGTGGCAGTGTCTGCCTGTTTCTGTCGTTTTATTCATTCGAGTGGGAAACAAATCTAGTATAATTCTCCAAGTTTTTGCACAGTGCATGTTTGTTTTTCAAGTCGCTGGGTTAATTTTCAAAAATATGGAGAACCATGCTGTGCAGGTCTGCAGGATCTGTTGCTCGTTTGCATATTTTTAAAATTCAAATCTCCAACTCCATCAAAACAAAAGCAGATGCGGATATTATGCTGTGTGTCTTGCTAACGATATCATCATGAACAACAGAACACATCTGATTAGGCCTGAGACTCAAGTTAAAAGAAGATAGGTGAGGTTGTTACCTTATTGTTACACATAATGAAGAAAAAATCTGTGTAAAATCTGCTCTATGTATGAGATTAAAGGAGTAATAAATCAACCTTTCATTTTTTTATCAGCATTTCTTTTAGTAACAGTGACAAAGAAAACATGAAATAATGGGTCACTGACAGGGATTCACCACACTACTCTGCAAGTAGGAATCACTTTTTATAATTGTTTTATGTCAAGCAACAAAAACAGCAAAGAAATCTACTGAAAATGGCAAACAGAATCAGGGGCAAGCTGCTCCAGATAAGACAACGTCAGGGACACTTCAATCTTGCAAGTTGGTGGATTCCCATGACCAATGGCGATCTTTTCATACAGCTTGTTTTAATAAACCAGCACATTGCCACATCTGATGAAATGAAGCATAATCTATTGGCAGCCAGTGATGCTGCACTCTATCAGCACTCATGGAACATATCTTGTCAAATCTATTGACTGTATATTCATATGGACAGCATGCCACCTAGGGTACTAGAGTATGTGTACACAAGTGAAGCCAATATACAACGTAGTCTACTACATGAAAATGTTTGAACTTCATACAGAGGCATGTCTGAAGTAGGATTTTCCTTTGTGCTAACTGGCTCAAGAGGGCAGAAAGACACATGTTGACCATTACGGTGTTTTTCTGTGTATTAGAAGAGTCCAGGTTACCTAGAGACAGAGACGCTGTAGGATGTATTTTTATTGCGTTGGCATTAATGAGAGAGTTGACAGAAGTTATAAGTTTGGGACAGCTGAGGGGCTTAATAAGCATCTCACAGCATCTAAGACAGAGGTGCACAATTTCCAGCAAAGGACTGCAAATGTTTTTTTGTAAATTATTCACAAAGTAGTGTTTGAGCTGCAGCCTATTTTTGAATAGAGTCTTTGGAGAGGGTCTGCTATTAGTGAAATATGGTTTTCATCCAAACTTTAATGGTGCCTTGTTGTTTGTTCAGACTGCTCTCAGGGAGCGACTGATTGTACATCGTTTTTCCCTGAGAGCTGGACCCTCTGCAGCCTTTTATTCTAACTACAGCACTCTCTGGCTGTCGGTCCTTCTGCACATTAAGAAAGTACAAGTGCATCTTCTGGTGCTTTGTATTTGATAAAGTACAGGCTGGCTAGTTAAAGAGCAGAAACATTCAATGATCAGGTATATTGTAAAAAGGAACTGTATACGTTATGTCGCTTTTAAAGCAATACTATTGCTAATGTCACATTTGTAGTGTCAAGCTTCACATATGTGTTCATATGGTAGCAATTTCCTTTAATGTCACTTACTACAGAAACTCAAAAACACACTGACAATATACAGCTGTGGTCGTTAAATAAAACAGTCTTCTCTTGGTTAGAACTAGACAACAAAAACTACCAACCAACATAAAATGTCATGTAACTGCCTTAAACAACAGCTTCTGAAAAACTGACATTAAAAATAAACAACAAACCAGTCATTCAGTCCAACAGTAATCATACTGGGAGACAAGGCATGATGGTCCATCTGTACAATATCTCCTGGTTCTTTGACCATTTGTTAGATAAAACAAGCAGTCTGGAAATGCTCCCCAGATTCTATTAAGTTGTGACAACGTTTCAGTTTGATCCTTATTTCACCGTCATAGTGACCTTTATGAACAACAAGGTCATCACAGAACGTCACTGATAAATTATCCTAAAAAACGAGCATCCTTTGCAGCCACAGTTTCGGTCTTTGTAGGGCCTGTGTCCATTATAGGTATTTTTTTTAAATAATGGCAGGTATTTCCAATACCAATGCAATTAAGAATTATAGACGTTCAGAGTTTTCAGCAGTTTTTAGTCTCTGCGCTCAAACAATAGTTACATTTTTGCTGTGCTCGTCAATGTCACTTCTCCCTCATCAGCCAATCAAAATCAAGAAGGGGTGGGACTTAAGATATTAACTTTGTCAACAACAATGGTGACTGTAATCTGACTCATCTTTAAACTTACAAGTTTCAGGTCCAGAGGTGCTACTAATGCCAGAAAATGATTAACATTACCTTTGACAACGTTTTCATGTTGTCTTTGTGAAATGTCTTTGAATAAAAACAAATATTAAGCACACAGAGCAATTTAAAACAGACAGAAACGGCCTATAACGAGGGAAGCACTTCCCTAACCTTTCAACAGTGAGAAGCACTCTGAAGAGGTCGTTGGCGCTACCAGTTTAAAAAAAAAGGAGCCGTTTATGAACACAGACCCTTAAACATTCAATTAAAAAAAAAACCTGATAGTCACGGGCATTCAGAACAATCCTCTAACCCTTTTTGCTTTGAAAGGCATGATGGAAAAAATATTTTTTAATCTCCACTGGACACAGGAGAGTTAAGTTTGAGTCTATAACAGTGTAAAGACTGGAAAACGAGTTATGTAAGCCAAATCTCTAACTCGCCTCATTGGTATCGATCAATGAACCGGCCCACCCTGAGCAGATATATGAAGGTCAATTTGTTCTTTGAAGCAGTAAAACCTGGAAAAAAGAATATTTTTTTGACATAAGCTGCGTCAGAATCCTTTCCATGCTGCTGCAGATCTTTGGTGACTACATGAGGTTGATCTTCCTGTCTTACATAATGTCCATATGGAAGTATTTCATCATGGACAGACTTATTCAGAATGTGTCCTTGTAGTTATAACTCAGTTTATTAGCCTTGGGTTTTTATTTAAAATATCTTCATTATTTTATCTGAAAGCACATTCAAGTTTTCTTCTTTGTCATATTTCCATTTTAATAATATGACTTTTCTTATATACCCCCTGCTGTCTCCAGACTTTAATCATGTCGGACCGGTAAGGTGAAAAGGTTTCTCACAGGCATATGGTCCAGTGGTCATTTTGGTATGAAAATCCTCGTGGGTTGGGCTACACAGTATTCACACAAGAAAATGTAATGATGCAAACCAAACAAACCATATATTAAACTATACTTGAACGACAACAAACCAGTCATAAAGACAAATAAACTGCATGCGAGAGAGAGAGAGGGGGTCACAGCACTGTGATGACATAGATCCAGAATAATGCCCTCTGAAATCACACACAAAAAATTAAGATCTGACAACATGTCCTATGGACAGCACCACCGAAGGAGAATGATCTCCCAACATCACAAACTCAGGTTCAAAACACTAACATGAGCACAATAAAAACACTATGCAAAACACATGCTGTGAATGGCGCAAAGCCAATACATGACAGTCAATACACAAGGCTGCTAAACACTGTGTACTACAGTCTGACAGCTAGCACACAGAGGTGAACAGCTCGGGAGCCTACGTGAGGTGACATCTCCCTACGCACACATACGCACACACACACAGAAAGGAGGGCACACACCCACACAAAGGAGGGCACACACCCACACACAGGAGGGCACACACCCACACACAAAGGAGGGCACACACCCACAAACAAAGGAGCGCACACACCCACACACAGGAGGGCATACACCTACACAAAGGAGGGCACACACCCACACACAAAGGAGGGCACACACCCACACAAAGAAGGACACACAACCACACATAAAGGAGGGCACACACCCACACAAAGGAGCGCACACACCCACACACAGGAGGGCACACACCCACACAAAGGAGGGCACACACCTACACACAGGAGGGCACACACCCACACACAAAGGAGGGCACACACCCACACACAGGAGGGCACACACCCACACACAAAGGAGGGCACACACCCACACACACAGGAGGGCACACACCCACACACACAGGAGGGCACACACCTACACACAGGAGGGCACACACCCACACAAAGGAGGGCACACACCCACACAAAGGAGGGTACACACCCACACAAAGAAGGACACACATCCACACATAAAGGAGGGCACACACCCACACAAAGGAGCGCACACACCCACACACAGGAGGGCACACACCCACACACAGGAGGGCACACACCCACACACACAGGAGGGCACACACCTACACACAGGAGGGCACACACCCACACAAAGGAGGGCACACACCCACACAAAGGAGGGTACACACCCACACAAAGGAGGGCACACACCCACACAAAGGAGCGCACACACCCACACACAGGAGGGCACACACCCACACAAAGGAGGGCACACACCTACACAAAGGAGGGCACACACCCACACAAAGGAGGGCACACACCCACACACAAAGGAGGGCACACACCCACACAAAGGAGGGCACACACCCACACACAGGAGGGCACACACCCACACAAAGGAGGGCACACACCCACACAAAGGAGGGTACACACCCACACAAATAAGGACACACATAAAGGAGGGCACACACCCACACAAAGGAGCGCACACACCCACACACAGGAGGGCACACACCCACACACAGGAGGGCACACACCTACACACAGGAGGGCACACACCCACACAAAGGAGGGCACACACCCACACACAAAGGAGGGCACACACCCACACAAAGGAGGGCACACACCCACACAAAGGAGGACACACACCCACACAAAGGAGGGCACACACCCACACACAGGAGGGCACACACCCACACAAAGGAGGGCACACACCCACACACAAAGGAGGGCACCCACACACAAAGAAGGGCACACACCCACACACAAAGGAGCGCACTTACTGCAAGCAAGTTTTTTACCATTAACATTTTAACGATATGCAAACTACATCATCAATTCCACACAAGGATAAGTCCATTAAAAATCACTTTCTGTGCGTCAAACCAGTGTCAGGCTCAGACCATGGGCTCAGTACAGCAGTTAATAAAAAAGGACAAAAATAATAATAAATTAGACTCACCGATTATGTTAATCTCTTGAAGAGGAATGAGGCTCGTAGTCCTTCATGTGTGCAAACGTCTCTATGACCTTGTTGGTAAAATAAAACAGTCCATGGATGAGCACATAGTTTATCATGAATAATAAAATGTTAAACAACTACATATCAGTCCCTCCTTAGCCAAGGTAGAGCTAGCAAGACCTGAACGTGACCCGCCCTTACGCCGCTCATATCAACCTATGGGAATGCCTCTTTGGCACTGGCCCATTGACAAAAACGTCACTGACATTTCAAAACATCACTTTTAAACGCTCTGAAAAAGATTATTATGAATTGTTTTGCTTTCGTTAAAAGGATTCTCCATTTTGTGAGGGCAGCCATTTGTGTTACTTGATAAAAAGTGCTCATCATTGATGTGTTCGAATTTTCTGGAAATAAGTGTGCTTAAACATTACGAGGCCTTGCTGTTGTTTTTTGAGGTAAGAACTCCTATGAAATAATGTCGCTGGTGTATAATTATGAAGCAGGTGCAATTAAATGGGTGTGAGGAGTTGAGTTAATAAAACTATTTTCTTTCACTGCATATTTTATTTATCTGAAATAATTCTGTAACTCAGAACTGTGTCTCAATCCTGGCCCTCTTTGTCCTCTCTCTCCTTGTACACTGAGATTTCTTTAGCTTGATTATTTTTAAACTGGAACTCGCATCTAGACTCGCCTATGCAAGTGGAAAAATTAGGATTTAGGTTCTAAAAGTTCCAATTGCTGAAGAGCATGGTGAGGCTTTGGATGTGCAAAGATGAATAAGGATTGTTCTTAAGGTCAGTTTTTATATTTGGGCAACTTTCCAGACCAGATGGACAGGGATCAGAGGAACAGAGGGACACTTGAACTGATCACAGAAGCCTTTATGTGGCTCAGGTGTCCCTCTGATGTCACATTCAAGCACCGTTTCATCTTACACATTTTAGCTGAAAACACACAGTCAAGAAGGATGGTGTATGGTGGTTTGGTTAAAGGCTGTCATTTTCAAAAACTAGAATGATTTTTAAAGTAGCATTCCCTCAGTGCCTGGTCTACACCCACCCCTCCGGTATGTACTCCCATAAAAGCCACGCCCCTCACTTACATGCACGAGCGCCGTTGCTTCAGAAGTGGACCTGTCATCGGTGACAGGGTATAGATTGAGCAAGGAGACAGGGAGGCATGATTGGTTCATCAGATTGATACCTCGTGGCAGACATTGGTAGAAGTTTTTACAGGCTTACAACTGCTACAGATGACGGACTTTCTTTGTTCCTTTTTCAGAGCACATAAGTTATTAATTTCTGTCAGGACTTAAAGACAATTTAAACCACAATCTTAAAAAGTGTATCTGGAGAAAATTACAAACCCTGCCTTTAATGTTCAAAGTGGTGAAAAACCTGCATGTTTAAAGTCAGGAAAAGTGTCATGATTCAACTTTTACTTCTGGTTTCTCCATTTTAAAAGGTCCTGTGCTATAAGTCCCTTCTATTGCCTCAGACCACCAACCCAATAGGCATTAAACAGTATTTCTAGCGTTCCCTAAGAGCAGTTCCTTTGAATATATTCATTAGAGGAAACTTACAGCCCTGTGCGTCTCATGCAGACACTGGAGTTTACATTGTGTATCTGTATGTGACACTAAGGGCCTATAAACGTGGACAACGTGGGAGTGATAATGGGCTTGGCAACACTACAAGTCTGGAACATTGTAGCTGATTTGGGATTTTTAAAGGTGTGGTAACATCAGGAAAAGACACTGCAGCCATTCAGAGAAACAAGACAGGCTGCTATAGGCTATTAGGCTATATGCAATATGACATGATGTCAACACTTACAGTTTGTAAGTAGCTTGTAAAAATCCAGACTGTTTCACATCAGTAGCGGCCATCTTGTTAGTCAGTTACTCCCTCTGTGTCATTGCATCCTTTCAGTCTGAAAATCTGTCTGAATAGAAAGAGGGCGAGAGCAAAATGTAATGTCAGCTCCTCAATTTGTTTAAAATTAATCAATCTGATGAACTGATTTACAGTTTAAAATCTCTTATACTTCTTGTTATCGACCATTATCTGCACGGGTACCCATTACAGGATGTAAAGAAGCCGTTCTGGAAAGTTTAGAGAACTAAAATAATCATCGAATCATGCAAATTTGGTTAAGAGCTCTACTTTACTGTTACTTGGCAATCCAGAAACAATCATAAATACACACAAAAAACACAAAACTCACATGAAAGGGGGGTCCCCAGCTGTCAAACCCAAAGATCCTGTCTTCTTCTTCTTCTTCTTATAATGGGGGCGGAGCGGAGCATTATCGCCACATACTGTTATATTAGTCCTTTATTGTTCCTTAAATGTTGAGATTCTTTATCAGTCCAGAGTTCTGTAGAAAAGTGAAGATGTGTTTTAAAACAGATTGTCCCGAACTATTAGTGAATATTGTTTTTGTTTGTTCTTCCTTCATGTTCCAGCTTGTTTTTTAATAGCTGTATTTCATGTGAACACTTGGAGCAGATAAAGATGACATGTTCAGCAGTTTCCATTTGATTGCAGAACTTACAAGTTCACTTTGATGCTTCCCATTAAGGTGTAGTGATGAGTTAAATGTAGTGTGTCCCAGTCGTATCCTGCTGATCAGGCACCTTCCTTCCTGTTTTTCCCCCGTGATCTTCCCTCTCCGACTTCCTGCTGGATCTTGTGATGCCTTCCCTGAGTGTCTGTGTCCCATAAAACCTGCCACTGCTTCTTGATTCTGTCCATAAATAAGATTTAGTTTCTGTTCATCTTGTTGGAATTGTTAACTGTACTTGATTTGCCTTTAATCCATTTTTAGCGTGGTGATCTACTCTCTAATTACTAAGAGTTCCTGTGAGACAAACATTGGCTTTACATACTTCCTGGTCAGACCACAATGTTTAAGCAAGGATAAAGTTGAATCAAAAACAATCACTGATACCATTTCACATATTTGTAATATCAATGTTTATATTTTGGCATTAAAAATGAAAAATAACTACACAATGAAGTCTTCAAACTCAAGTTATTTTTTCTCCTTTAAAAAATGCAACAAAGGGAAAACGTTGGACTCCCCCAATCCTTAACTCCCACTTGGTACAGTCCACATAACCACCACCTGGTGAGGCAAGAGGCATTCAGGTGGGCTTGTTTATTAGGGTACTGTCGACATTCAGGAAGTGAAACCTCAGAGTAAATAATAAGTAGACATGAAAGAAAACACTTCAGCGATAACATACTAAACACAGCACATGTATTTATCATGTCAATGTAAGTTTTGAACAGTAAACTCCGATCACTGGGCCAAAATCAAATATTCAACACAGATGATACATTGACTTCTTCATCAACTGGTGAGGGAGAGTAATGAGAAAGCTGAGCTAACCTGACTGATCTTTCTGGGCGCATTTTTGTATCCCTGATGATATTTGATGAGATTGATTCAGTATCTGTTATCTTCATACAGCAGACGTTGCATTCAGCTGATCTTATTGAGGTTTTGCATTAAGTTATTGAAGCCAAAAGGTATGACTGTAGGGCTATGGCACTGCAGCAGCTGCAGGTGACATGCTGTCAATGCCCCCCTCCCCCGTAAACAAAAATAATAAAAAGGTTGTGCAAGAGTCCCAAATAACAGACTGAGTAAAGTCTCAAGTATGTTGTGCTCAAGTATTAATGGGCTAATTATATCAGCTGCATTCGATCTTGCTTACGTTGTACCCTACGTGTGTTAAAGATAAAACTCAAATTTGAAATTCTCACAGTAAAGCAGGATCAAATATGCTTTTGTTTTGGTCCACTGTGACAGGGGAGCTAACCTTGCCTCTAGCGGCAGCGCCATTTTGATCTGAATTCTAAAGTGAGATAAAGCAGAATCTGAGAGGAGGAATCTTCAGCATCGTAATAATTTGAATAGTGATTGACCCTGAGCATCTTTTTTTACCATATTCCCCTTGACATTAAATCAGGGTGTTAAAAGGCATTTTACACTGGGTCTAGGATTGTGTGTGGAGGGTGGGAAACTGCTGATATTTGCAAAAGCAGGGTAGTAGAGATGGATTGAAGTGGCATCACACTTAAACAGATATGGGAGAAGATCAAAAAGCAGTCCGGTCAGCATGTAGAGAGACAGTTGACTGAGAGGTTGGATGTGCTGGGTCCCATTTTATTTCATTATTATCCGGGGCTGGATGCTGAGCTCTGCTTGTAATATATCTTTAAAAAAAAAAAAAAAAAAAGTATTCTAACTGATTTAACTTTTGCAGCCGCTTCAAAAAGAAGGGTTTGGTTTCAATGTTGAAAATAAGAATTGAATGACCTTTGACCTTAAATGTGCAGATGAAATGACCAGAAGTAAGATCCAAATACACAATCATATCATTTAATATAAGACAACCTTATACATTTATTTTATACTAACTGATATTGAGAAAAATATCCCACAAATGTTCAAATGAATGACACAAGGATGCATTCTGTTAAAAATCAGCAGCCTTATTCTGTTTTGTTTTAATATGGAAAGAAAAAATGTCATTCTTATCTACAACCCATGTCCCGCGTATAATTTTGCCTAATTGGTTCAGAGCTCCTGATTAACTGAATACATTTGAGGAAATGAACACGTTTTTTACCACCTGGGGTTCCGGGAGGTAGACGAAACTTGTTTTTGTAAATAGTTTCTTACTGCTGTAGTTTAATTAGGTGCCAAGTGGTTGGTGTTTGCCAAATGGGAGTCCTTGTGCTAATGAGTGCTCCACAGTCATAGGAGAATATTAAGAGTCCCTGACAATGCTAATCTGTGACTGACTTCCAAACACTTGTCGCTGGACTTGTTCTCATGCGGTCTGTATTCTGGCACTCGACCCAGGTTTTAAATAACTTCTAAGAAAAATGTATTTGCACTTTTTAAACCCTCGTACCCCTGTTCAGGATTGATGGTGGTGTAAAGCAGCTCCTCCATCACAACCCTCCTCCTCATTAAAATCATTTACCCTCTTAGAGCATTAGCAAGCTGAGCTTTAGGAGCGGTGGATAAAAGAGCAGATGAAGTGGGCAGTCTCGACACACACTTCTGCACGCTCTGTAAAGATTTTTGCAGTCATTCGTGTGTGTCTCAATCCAGTATCGCCCTGAACAGCATAGGAAGTTGAAGAAGAAGAAGTAGCAGCAGCTCGGGGCTGTGTGACTGGAGTGAGGGTTTAATTACCTCTGTGTGCTTAAGTAGTGAGAGAGCTATCCACTGTCATAATACAGCTGACCTTTGCTGTCTGGAAACCCAGCCACACACATTTTCCTCATTTGTAATTGTAATACAATCCTAAGCTTCAATGGCTACTGGGTGGACAGGTGTGTGTAGAAGAATGAAGTCATATTAAAATACAACTCTTCCTATCCATAGTTTCAATGAGGTTTTGGTCCATCCAGTAAAGTATGATGAGTACTGATGAATACTGAAAGCTCCTGTGAGGAGGTTTTGGCAGGTTATCAAACACACACTGACAGTAATATTGGGAAACAGCCTGTTTTTACTTTTTCAGTGGCAAAGATTCTTGATGAGGGTTAGATTGACTGTTAAAAGACAGAAGGATGAGAATTTTTGTTGTAAAAAAAAAATTATGGTGCACCAGTGTGGTTTGTTCGCTCGCCCCTAATACAGAGACTGAAGTCCTCATATGAGGGCGGCCTGGGTTCAAATCCGACCTGCTGCTCCTTTCCCTCATGTCATTCCATACTCTCTCTCTCTATCCCTGATTTCCAACTCTCTAATGCTGTCCTGTCTTGAATTTCCCTCGGGATCAATAAAGTATCTATCTATCTATCTATCTATCTATCTATCTATCTATCTATCTATCTATCTATCTATCTATCTATCTATCTATCTATCTATCTATCTATCTATCTATCTATCTATCTATCTATCTATCTATCTATCTATCTATCTATCTATCTATCTATCTATCTATCTGTCTTTCCAATAAAGGCATAAAAAGTCGCAAAATAAATGCAAAAGAAGCAGAGAAAAAGTACTTACTACTTGCAGATGTGACAAACATGCAGGAGACTCGTGACAGCCATCATGCATACGCGTACACGTAGTTAAAAGCAAGTTTGTCTCTACCTTTAGAGCTAATGTGAGAAATGTTACGTTTGTGTTGGTGACCCCTGTGAACAAGCAGTACCTCTCATGTCTTTGTTAGTTCTGTGCTGTTCAGTCTTAAGTATCGTTTTCTGACGTAAAACAAATCACATCCAACTTAATTTAATCGTTTACTCTGTCTCTTTTGGAACTAGTAAACGAAGTAACTTGGGTTCTTCATGCTGTAAATTGCTTGTCAGCGGACCGACACTGACTCAGTTGCAAAGTGAGAGCCGAAAAGGTAATCACTCTTTTTTCTTGTTTGCTTTTTTAACTTACTGTACACACAGCATCAGTATTAAATCAAGTCTGTATATAGCAATAAAATAAACTCCTAGCAGTTGCTATAAGCCTTTGGTTTGGTAGTACATTGTCTACCAAACACATAATGATAATGGAAGTGTTAGATTCTCATATGTAGTGAACAGTGTAAGGACATTTGAAGTTGTTCAATGTGATGGCCCAACAGTTTTATTTGACCATTCTACCTCTTACAAAAGACTTCAACATCTGTCCAGGATTTCCTTTTTCGCCGTCCCTTTGCTCTGTCACTTTATGTTTCTTTTTTAGCATCGCCGTCCTCTGTGGTCGCTTCACCTCTGCCATGATGTTGGTACACAGAGCTAAAACTATAACAGGAGGTGTTTGCCTTCAGGTGTTTGCCATTCTTTACCCAGGAGATCAAACCAAAGATACATAGAGCAAAGAACAGTCGTGAGAGGCTTTCAGTCAGAATGAAAGAGACTCCATTTTCCCCATTACAAGTCAGTGCACAATCAAAACGATTTTGGCACTTTTAAAATAGTGACACACTGCATAGCACTTCCCTACACTATACTCTGGTTGATCTAAATATCTTGCATGCTTGGTTATTTCTACACTCATCGTTGCTGAAAAGGATCAAAAGCACCATTCCACATTTGATGAAGCTTCTTGTTAAAGGCGGGGTTGGTAATTTTCTCCAGATACACTTTTGAAGATTTTGGTTGAAATTGTCTTTAAGTCCTGACAGAAATGATTAACTCGTGCTCTGAAAAAGGAACGAAGAAAATCTGTCATCTGTAGCAGTTGTAAGACTGTAAAAACTGCTACAAGGTACCAATCTGATGAACCAATCATGCCTCCCTGTCTGCCTGCTCGTTCTCTACCCCTTGCGTGCACTAGCCCAGGGGTTCCCAAACTTTTTCAGCCCGCGACCCCCAATATAACGGTCCTAGAGACTGGGGACCCCCATTGTCCCTGGAGGTGCTTAAAACATTTGACATTGCACACAGCCACACACACTATTAGGCCTCTCCAAACACTGGCATTAGAACACCACACAATAGCCCAAACACCATCATATTTGTGTCTATATTTTCAAATTAATGGCTGAAATTAGAAAAAATATCATATCACGATTTTTTTTCATACTGATCTTAAAAATTTACTGACCAGTTCAACCACTTATTACCTCGAATAATTTTTTTAAATGCACAAAAACTGTGCTGATAAGTTTAGTCTGTTTAAAAGTGTCTTTGTTGAGGGTCTGGGGGTCTCCCCCTGAACATTTTTAACATCAGAAATGTCTTTCCTACATTCTGATCCATTTTTATGCACAATTTGAGGGTTTTCTGCTCCACTTTAAAATAATGATTTAGTATTGTGTCCTCTTTTGTGTCTTTAATTCTATTTTAGTGTTTAGGTACATTTTCACAGTTATCATTCATTAAAAAACATGAGGACTTCAAACATAATACAGAATATGTTTCTGGGACACATGGTCAAAGTAAGTTTTACTGTTAGAAGAGTTTTATTCATAGAGGGGGCGGGACATCGTTGATTGACGGACAGACAGTCACCATGGTTACTCACTCTCACCTGCATGATGCACACTGAACGAGAGGAGAGAGAGCAGCTGACTGACATCACTTATAAGTTATAGCAGTATGCATGGAAATCAATGCATAGAAATAAATGATCATTGTACTAATTCAAACATTTTTTTAAACCACCGTGGTCCGGACCTCGCGGAGTCGCGGATATGATCGCCTCCCTCCGTTTCATAACATCGTTTAATTCTCGTTTCCGTTATCACAACAGGTGAGCTTCAGGTGGAGAGGCTTGTTGGTAACTCGTAAAAAACAAGAGAGAGCAGAAAAACAAAGGAAGCATCAGTTTAAACACCGGGGTTATATCTCCCATCACTGACTGTCTGAGCTCTGCTCTGTGTGACTCTCTGCAGACTGTTTAACGTTTCTTGGGCTCGTTAAAACGGTTCGTTGTGTCGCCATCTGAAGTCTACAAACCTTAACTTTGCAAACTCTTCAGATAACTGTTTCTCGAGCCCTGTCGGTTTGGACAAATCTCAAACAGTTTTATATAACCGGGATAGAGCTCTTTTAAGGGACTAACTCTTAAGTTTCGTTTTCATGTTCAGCAGTGATCCCGCTCTGAGGGGGAGACGAGTCTGAAACTGCAGCAGGATGGAATAAACACATTAGCCCGGTTCTAGGATCTCTCTGCTTTGGCAGATCGTCAACACGTTCAAATCCAATTTTAAACCATTTTCCATTTTTAAATGTTTTTGGAAGGAATCTCGCGACCCCCCTAACAGTGTCTCGCGACCCCCCAGGGGGTCCCGACCCCCACTTTGGGAACCACTGCACTAGCCCACACTCAAAGCGCGTCAAGGATGACAGAGTTTATTTACCGCCGAATGAGACAACGAGACAACGTAGTTTCTACACAATGCAAGCGATGAGCTGAGGTCCGCTTCTGGAGCAACGGCGCTTGTGCTTGTAAGTGAGGGGCGTGGCTTTTGAGGGAGCACAGAGGGGAGGGGGTGGGTGTGGACGGAGCACTGAGGGAATGCTACTTTCAAAATCATGCTAGTTTTCGAAACTTACCAACCCTGCCTTTAATGTGCTATATCTTTGGTGAGTACAAATATGATACAATGGATCAGCTTGATAGTTTTGCCAGGTGCCTTGAACTTACAAAAGCCACATCTGTTATTTCAGTGTGTCTAATAAATATTCAATCAACATATAACTTAAATTATTGATATGTTTAAAGTTTTGCAGAGTGACTGAAAAGGTTGTATCGTTTGTGTTGGAGTGTGGACTACAAAAACATTCAGTCCACTCAAAAGTTGTACATTAGTGTTACAGAGTGATGCCTCCTCAAACAATCTTTGGCAGAGAGCAGACGCCAGCTTGCAGAGGGAACACAAACCTGCCAAACAGCCAAGTTTCTCTTTGGCCTGCCATCAAGGTGCTCACCAATTTCATGTTAATTATCAGCAGCTGAACCAAAGCCACGGTCTTTTGTCATTTTAAATGTCTAAATATCCAAATGTTAGCTATCAGTGTTTTCTTATCAAAGACTTGTGATACGGTTGCTATGGTCATTTTTTCATTATTTCCTGTTTTATTTTGAAGTTATTTTACTCACTCTTTTGTGTTTTCAGATCCTGCTCCTCATGTTCCTGCCTAATGTGTCAGCCCCGCCCTGTTATCCCCTGATTGTCCTTGTATTTCATTCCAGTGTGTTCTCCCTCATGTTCCCAGTTCGTAGTGTTTCCATTGTGTACCTTGGCCTTGTGTTGTCCCCATAGCCGTAGCGTGTATGATCTCTGCCTGTTCTTTAGCCTGCTCCTCTGGATTTGTTTGCTGCCTGTTTCTGTTTTTTACCCTTTTGAACGCTCCCACTGAGTCTACGTGTGAATCCATGGCATGCTTATCTTTGTGTCACCTTGTAAAGCTGTATCAGATAATAGTAAATCCACAAAAAAGTGTTTCCCTGATGCTCTTTAGTTAAAACTAGGAGGGGCCGAAACGCAGGCTGTTGCTAAGCTTCAGTGCAATACAACAGTGATAGCAATCAAGGATAGACGTATGAAGCTATAAAAAATGATGGATATTTGAGTGTTTTTTTAATCATTCAAGTATTTGAGTAGTTCTAGCTATTGACCTAAACCTCAGGTCTAGGGATGGGAATCAGTATTAGGAAGAAATGGTAGTGAAACATGTCTTCTCTCAGCATTTCATGTGGGATTTGAGTCACTTTGCTGTTTTTCTTACACTCAATGCTGACACTGCACGAGTTCCTACAACCTTCTTTTTCATACTTCTTCCATTTCATTGTGTAAAGAGAAGCTCTGAGGATTTGTTCCTAATTTGAGAGTTTTTATGACTTGTCTCTCCTTAATAGTAAAGCAAATGAAATGCATTATCTTTCCAATAGGCAGTGTTTTGAATTCATGAAACCATTGAAATGAAACAGAAACCATTTTCCCAATGACTGGCTGCATTAAAAAAAACAGGTTTCCTGCGAAGCTCAGCAAGAAATTAAGTCTGAGTGGTTGTCCTGGAAAAATGTCAGTGTTTGCACATGCTGCGACTGTGAAGCAGTAAAATGAAGATGGCATACACACACCACACTGTCACTTTGATCACATCCCAAGCCTGTTTACTTCATAGCAGACTCGAGCGTCTTTCTTCTCCCCTATCTCACCGGACACTGGCAGCTCACACGTTTAATGGCAGCATTTGCGAGATCTGCCGTTGCTCGCCAAATCCTGGCGACAGGCCCTTTTGTTTGCTGCTCAGCAAGACGTAGACCCGACCTGGAGGAGGCTCTCCAACTTGGAAAAGAAAAGATGGATTACAGGTCTTAAAATAGAGCCGTGCACCTGTCGCCTAACATTTTCCAGCATGGACACTCTTAGAAGCAGTGACCGCACCAAATGTCACATGGAGAGGAGAAGCTGTGACCACAAAGCTCATTAAGTCAGTAACAAACATACGAAACCCAGAAGAACAACTATTGACTCCAAATTTATGAGTGTCACGAAGTTTTGAAAGCTGGAGACTGATGGGTATTGAGATGAAGACATTTGAAGGTGAAGGAGTGTTTTTGGATTTAAAAAAAAGAAGATATTTATGTGTGCTTTAATTCTACTTTTCCTGTTTATTTGCATACTTTCTCTGTGCTGAACTAGTTTTTAATTCTTTGTTTATCCACCTGTGTTTATTGTGTGACTGCCGTGTTATTCTGATGGATCTAAGAACTCCCCTGAGCCCTCCTGTTCTTTCTCTTTCCTCCAGTTTTATCTTCTTTTCTATCATGAAAAACAATCATGAAGTGAAGTCAAAAAGCTTCTGAATAAGCACAGATTTTTTTCTCAATTTGAATTTTTTTTCAACTTGCGAGGTCGAGTCCTTCACAAAGTTTTCGACTCTCAGGAGTTATCCACTTTGCAATGACTTTATAAGTAGAGAGACCCAAATTAAATCTTAATAGTGTTCTCAACACATCCTTAGCAAAGCATGGTTGTAATCATGATTCAATAGTACTCTCCTCGGCATTTCTCCTCAGCTACCATAAAGTGCAGCATGAATAATTATGTGCTTAGATATTATTGAAAAATGCTTTTTTCTAATAAACATGGTCTCAGGAGCTTCAACAAATGAAATCCTGCAGTGCATTGAGTGTCCACTTGAGGCTTGCCGCATAAGCATCAGAAGTCACATACACACCCATTCAAAAAAGCCAGTTTTGTATTTAATGAAGGATAATCCTATTTACAATGAGGTGCGTGTCTGACCTGATATACAGGCAGGCAGGGCGCGATAAAATGGTTTGTAAGGAGGCTTTAAAGCCGCCTCAGCTCCAGCTCTAGCCATGTTGTTAGGTTGACTAAAAGGTAGGTTGAGACAACATTTCCACCATGGGGACAGCAATCCATGGGCTTCCAATGCACCCTGCAGTAACAGATGGTTGACATCACTCAGGCTTCGTCCATGAATATTTACAGTCCGGACAAAACAAGACAACTGAAGACATCCCCTTGGGATCTTTGATTTAGTAAAGGGCATTTTTCATATTTTGTACTGTTTTGCAAAAGTGATCAGCTAATTTATACTAAAAAATACGCACTGATTTATCTGAGACAAAGATTAAGATCAACAGCAGTTGCAGCCAAAGTGAACACATTGTGCACAACTACACATGCAAAAAAAATGTAATGCAAAATCTGTATTAGCCTGATTCCTAAGTAAGCACTAAGCGGGCATATGACTAGCGCAGTAGCTCAGTCAGTAGGGACTTGGGTCGGTAATGGAAGGGACGCCGGTTCCAGCCCGGTGCTGAACAAGTCTGGTAACTGCAGAGGTGCCTGGTCACTTCCTAAGCACTGCTGAAGTGCCATTGAGCAAGCACTATAGGATCCTGTTTGTGTTTGTATGTCAGCCTATGTGTGTGTAACATGTTCAACAATAGAGTGTAAAGGGATTAATAAGGGATATCTTCATCTATACATTTTACTCTGTTATCCCGTGATAACGAGTAATACCCAGTTTATTTCTCGAGGTCTCATCTTATTTGATGCCTTCATCTTGAGATAGTAATGCTGGTTTTCTCGTGCTGAGTTAATTTCTTGTGGTCATGAGAAATCGACTGAAAATAACTTAAAATAGCACATGGGACAATCCAGCATTGATATGTCAAGATGTCATAATAAATCTGTCGAGATCTCGAAAAAACAATCGAAAATGTACTTGGTATTTGGAGAAATGTAGGAACATAAAACGTATGGATACATGTCCTCTTAGGGCCTCTGTAGTTTCCAACTTTAATGTATTTCTAATCAGTCATGTTTCAGTGACCACATGAGACCTTGATAAATCATAAAATTCATACTCTGTGAAATGGATGTAATTCAATCATTTCTTCATGAAGATTCAAAGTCATTCAGGTCAGAAGATATCTGAAAGTACTGAGTAAAAGAAGCTGGATTCGGGGTTTGGGAAAGTACAACAAAAAAGCTCATGGTTTGACCTTTATAAATGATGTCATGGTTAATTTCCCCTTTGAAAAAACTCTGATTTGGCTTTGACCTCAGATGTCAGTGCCCCTTTTTAACCTCTGAAAATGTAATTAATATTTACGAGCAATAAGTTTTGATGGCGCTTTGCACTGTGCACATTTTTTGCCCTCTGTTGATCACAAACATATTCACTCATTTCTTTCCCACAAAGAACCATTTATTCTTCACACATTTACTGAAAATTACAGTTTATTGAAAGGACACAGAAAGGTCAGAGAACACAGATACATGTAGCTAGGAGTTACTACTCAGTGCATGGCACATTCTCAGGGAGACGACCCATTGTGAGTCTTTGGCTCTTTGCCTCAGGAGTGTTAAAGGCAGAAAGAGTGCTGAAATATTAAATGTTGAACAGTTGGCCAGCCAACTTGAGCCTCTATATTTCAAAATGTGGAGGAGTAAATTAACCTTGCTACAATGAGTGACAAACAATAGTCTAAGTTGGGTAGTAGAAGTAGTAGTAGTAGTAGTAAGAGTAGTAGTTTTTTATTGGTCAATTGATATACTTATCACAGGATACAGTGTCAGACCTCACCAGTGCAAAGGGAATTTTCTAGAAAGATCACACATTTAGAAAGCAGTGTCCTCACTCAGAATAAAACTCAGATAAGTAAACAACAAATGAACAATCATGAAACAAGTTACCAGTGCCATTGCTACCTTTTAAAAAAAGAAATTTCTAGAATGCATGCCATTTTACTATGGAAGTTTTCAGATGACAGTTGTTGACATTTCCAGTGTCTCAGCGTTCGCAAACAATGCAGATTTGAGTTTGTGTAGCAGTGTATGTCTGCATTTGTGTGAGTGTTTGAAAGTATGTCTGCGCGCGTATGCGTGTGTGTGAATGTGTGTTAGAGCGCACGTATGTTTTTGTGAGAGTGCGCCAGTGTGTGCTCTTAGAAAGATCCTCCGGGCGATGCAGGGGCTCTGCATTTTGGATGCTCTGCCGTCCTCTCAGTCGTATTTATGCGGCTTTGTCTTTCTGCTGCCGCCTCCCTCTGCCTCCTTGCTGTCGTCTGAGAGCTTTGTGTCGAGTTTTGCAGTCTGATTTTGGATCCTTTGCTGTAAGGTTCAAAAGATAAAGAATTATAATCAGCAAGACTGACACAGCGATGTTCCACAGCAGACAAGTGATGGTTTGTGACTCATGCAGGAAACACTCCTGTATGTATTTGAGATGCAAAGAAAGTTGAGAAAAGTATTTTGTTGCTTAAAGATTAATCTGATAGTTTCACTCCTCTTGCTCCCGGCAATTATAATCAGAAAGTTCCTGATTCCTCTGTCAGTCATGGTTCTAACCACATAACTTTTGTCTCATTTAAAGGCTGCAGCACACAATTTGATGCAGACAAAGAAGGTGCTGGCTTTGACAGATTAAATGCTTTTTAAGGATGACTGAAACATTCACCAAAGTGTTGTTTTGTCCTCCTCAGCAGCTCAGATTACAGATGTAATGGTGCATATTTGGTTGATATAAGAAAATTGGCAATAAAGTTTCAATAAACAGAAAATATCAACCTTAAAATGAAAATTGGATTTTAAAATATAACTAAAAGTTAGTGTTTAATTTCATTGTTTCTTACCAATACACACTGAATCATTGTAGGGACACCACCATGAGGTGATTAATAGTCTTTGGCAAAGCCAGTTTTATTGATTACACCTTGTTCTGCAGTGCAGCTCATTATCTGAACAGCTTTTGTTGTATTCATAAGGACTCAGGCTGAAGGCACGACAAAGCAAACTAGATAACATTGTAGTGACCGAGCAGGATGGTAAAAATAGGTGAGGCAAGTGGAGAATATCTGGAACTGTAAAAGTGAGATAGGAAGTTGTCCAAAGTTGAAGTATTTTAACTTTTTGCCATCATCAGCAAAAGAATTTACGATCCAAACAACATAACCTCCTTACACAATGAAAAAAAAAAACATGGAGTATTGTGACAATAAGAAGCGTGAATATGTTTTTCAGCTGTGCTGTCCTGCCCTTTGTTCGACCATATTGCTGATTCCATGTGCCATCTAGAAGGTGGTTTCTCTGCCGTCAACTGACTGCATGAATCCATGCGAATGAAAAATGAACAGGAATTTAACTGAAGCTTCTTCACCGTCACTGCTGCTGCAGCTGTACTTTCAGTTTATCATTTACAAGTCATTACAAGTAATTATTACAACTAATTATTAATCATCAATAACAGTGGGGTATGACTTCAGCAGGGGTCTAATAAATATAAAGAACACAAAACACTTGCATCGCCTACTTGTGTGAATTTTCTATCGTTAGCGTCCATGTTTTTTTGTTTTCACCTTGCTATCATTTTTGTCATTGCCTTTGATGCTTAAGAAGAATATACAGTAGGCCCTCACACTTGCTCAAATGCTACAAAAGGTTTTAATTGATCGTTTGGACCAGAGGTCTTCTTCAGGTGATCATTTTTGAATTGCCTTTGATGCTGCCAGAAGTGATAAGACAGAAATGGGTGAAACCTGCAGGATATAGATTTGTCCTGCCTGATTGCTCTGACTTGTACATGTGCTTAACATGTTCACAAACAAAAGAGCGTCCCAGTAGTTAGAACACGATCCCTGTTCAGGGCCGTGGCATGGGCCCCCCTTGAAATCTGCTTGGAAATGGAATTACTAACAGTTGTTTGAGGAACTCTAATGTTTAGATATATTATTTAGAATTATCCTTTCATTGAAGTGGGACAGGGCGGCAGAGTCCTGCTGGTTTTTATTTAAGCTATCAAGAAGATGAGTTACACTTAGGAGTGAATGCAATTAAGTACCTGGTGGGAAGGAAACCGTTTACATTGAAACATAATGAAGTTTAACAGGATGTGTGTTTTTGGTTGGATTTGTTTCCTTGTTGTTATCCTGCTGTTTTTGTAAACTCCCTGTTACATTTTAATGACAATTATTGGGCCCCAGTGTGTTTCTTTAATGGTTTGTAATTTTCTTTGTGTTTATTTTGAATGGTTCCAGTCATTTGAGCAATGACATGTTTAAGCACTGCACACAGGCATTAGAAAGCAATTCCCCAAACAAAGCATCTGTTTGTGTTTACCAATGTCACTTTAGAGAAAGCCTGGAGGCGTTCTTGGCTGCCTCCAAATTATCCAGTTACACATCACTCTGCGTGGCGATGGGTTAGAGCACTCTCACCTGGCTGAGAGCAAATCAAGCAGAGAGAGGAAACAGACACCTCTGCATTTCTCCCATCGCTGTCATCTCATGGTATCTAAAAAAATATGGTTTGAATTTGACCTTATATTTGAAATTGTGGAATTGTGAAAAAAGAAACTTAGTCCATTTTAGACTGAGCCATGGTATTAGATGACTCTCACTTCCATCTGCAGGCGAACTGTGTCTCACTTAATGCACTCTATCCTGGCTTCTTGCCAACCTCTGTTGCCGCCCACTTTGATGTGGGTTTGGGATTTTCCTTTTTTTTTTGTATCTTATTTATCACAGCAAAAAGCCCGAAGGACATCCAAACGATTTTGTGAAAAGGTTGATTTTTGGAAAAAGTTGCAACAGCTGTGTCAGCAGCAGCAAGTCTGAAGTCAGCTGTCAAGTTGATTTAAAACACACACAACAAAACTGACTCCGACTTTGACCTAATTTTGAACCATCCTGCCACTGTGTTTTATTTATGTATACAAACAAAACCAAAGCACAGCAGATAGAGAACGCTTGAGACCATTAAAGACAGTGTTTTAAAAGAGGGATAATTCACCAATATAAAATGTCAATGCAAAAATGGTGTGTTTGAGTTTCATGAAAATAAAGCCTTCCGTAGTCGGCTTGTGAGGCTATTTGTCACTGATATGGCTTTGCATACTAAGGGAGATTCCTTCCCAACAAATAACTTTAATTAAAAATATATATATACATTTTACATTGTTAAAACCCCTTAAGTGTGATCCACCTCTGCTCAGCTGGGATGTGATGCTCTGCTACGTGTGCTGCTAGCATATTCTAAACTTTAGGATTATAAAGTGATGATGTCATTTCATAATCAACCAGAACATTTTTTTTTTTCCAATCCTTAAAAAAAGTTTTCATGTTGAAAAGCATTTATGTTCAGGCTGTTGCTCTGTGTGTTTGGTTTTATTGTTTTGTTTAAGAACTAGTATTGATCTGTTTTAGTATGCTTACATGTAAAGAATGAAGAGTTGATGTCCTAGTTATGAATTGAAACAACAGCACTTCTGCTCAGCAAGTTGTTAGGTCACATATTATCCTCCTTCTCAACAAGTTTACATAAGCCTCAGAGGTTACCAAAACATGTCTGTGAGGGGTTTCTTGTTCTAAATCCACTCTGATCCTGTATTTGATCATGCCTACAAACCCCTCAATTTCAGCCCTGCTAAGAACAGGCTGTTTCTGTGTCTGTAGCTTTAAATGCAAATTAGTTGTGTCTGACCACGCCCCTCTCTGGAGGAGCTTGAGTGGCTCGGGCTTTCTCCCACCATGCCCCTATTGTTTACGGTGAAAAGGCAGACTCAGAGGGCAGAACAAACACCTAGCTGTAGGAGTGCCACCCACCTGGGGGAGGGGTTACTGTCCTTTGTGATGTCACAAAGGGAAAATCTGTAAACAGCCTGTTTGAGCACACATTTCCTGAAAAGTGGAGCAGGCGAAAGACGGAGAGGTGGACTTTTCTCATAAATTGGGTGTTTGTAGACGGACTAGACATGTATTAGTGTTAGAAAAACATGGTAAGTGTATTTTGCAGAATATGTGACCTTTAAGCTTTTCCTTATTTTTACATTTCGATATTTAAATATTACAGCTGGTATGTTTCAAATCTAACATTTTCAATTGAGTCAAGTCACTGATGTCAATGTGCATCTGAGTAATGTTGTTTAAGATTGTGGAGTTGTTTCTGACTCCAAAAAAAAAAGCTTTTTTATTCCCAAAGTATATCTGAATTTTAGCTGCAATTATCTTAAAATTAATTAATAAAATGTCATTGCTTATTGTTGGTTTTCATGCCTGCATTGTATATTTATGAAGACTATGAAGACCCTATGTTGTTTTTAATGTAGCTGAAAACTGCCCCTGTTGGTATGAGGTGTGAGACTGTCGATATGAAGACGACATCAATGTCTCTTTGTCTGAACAGTCGGCCGGGGGGGGGGGGGGTAATATCCTGTCTCTGACCTTCAAAGTCCAGATGTGGTGATTCTTTTTATGTAAATCCTTCTCTGTGTTGTACAAAAACACAACAGGTGCAGGTCAACAACAAGAGGCTTTTCTTTAAAGAACATTTACACAGAGGGGGCGATGCCACTCGGGGTCTCAGTGTCAGAAATCGAAACCCAAGTAGAACACATAATGAAGGTGGAGAAGTGGCAGGAATAAAGAGCATTTTAATGCAGATTGATCCTCAGAGACTGAAATGCCAATCATTACTAATCAAATTGTTTACTGCAACAGGGACGGCAAGTGCTGTGCATAAGAGTTTGAAGCAAGAAGAGAGAGAGGGAGGAGTAGATTCAGAGCTGCAACACAAAGTGAGAATTCACCAATAATGAGATACAAGAAAAAAGCTTTAACAGTCTGGAAAGTCATAATTCATTGCTTCGTATTTGTTAAGTTTGCAGCTGCTTTCTCTTTGGGTTTAGTATAAAACATGACTACTGTTAAAATATATATATATCGCTGTGTTATTGTTTTGTGCTTCTTGCATCTTGTTTTGATACGCAGCACAAATGCCTCGGGGACTAAACTGTTTTTCACTTCAAAAACATGTAACATATTATGTGGAACTTTTTCACTACATGGAGTGTTAAACAGAAGACGGTTATCTTGTACCACTTTGAAGCCTTGACACATTTCTATGTCGTGTTACTTGCGATTGTCAGAAGCTCTCTTGCTGAAAATCTCTCTGGCACAGAACAAACCAGTGAAGTTAAATCAGCAGCATTTTGTCGAGATCTCGTTTGAAATAATCTTGCATTCTTGTGCAAATAGTGCTGTGTTTCTAAAAATGGATCAATGCCACTTGGAATGCAAGACGGTCGCTCAGTTACACAGTATTGCACAGCGCCGAGATGAGATGCATTGTTTTTGCTGTACCATCTGCCACCGCCAAACAGGTGTGACTCAATTCAATAATCTGATGAGCAGAGGCTTTGGCAGGGCACTGAATCTCACACACTATATGTGACACTGGCACATTGAATATTAGGTGTGAGGAGATTGGTTGTCTTCTCTTTTGAAAGGGATGCAGGCGTTGCATGTCTGTGTAACACACTGTTTCATTTTCTTTGTCTCACATCTTTTATGTTGAGCTATTTGCCGGCTGTGTTGACTCTGCAGGTTATGAGATGTCAGTCACTCACACTCAGGTAGTTACATCTGTTTTGCCTCTCTTTCTATGATTTCCTTTCAAACATGGCCGTCATGGTACTTTATTACCATGTTTACATCATTGTTGATCTGAAAAGTGACAACGTATTTTTTTTAAATAGCTACAGGAAGTTTGCTCATTGTGAAAAATCTCCATCTGACGGGAATCTTTTTCTTTCTAAGACTAAAATCAACGAGGCCTCTCTTTATTTCATTTCTGGTCGTAGCTGCGGTATGAAAACGTTTATCCATCTTTGACATAAACCTCCATTATTTCCCTGAAAACGATATAAAAAAACACATAAATTAGCAACCGTGTTGGATAACCTGACTTAACATTTACTCCATTATCAGGAAAACACACCTTGCTCCTTTTTTTGCAACCCAGATTCATCAAGTTCAGGGTCAGGGTCAGGTTACTTTATTTGTACTTGTAGGTAGAGAGATAGAGACATCCATTATGGCACACAAATTACAAAACAGATGTAACAAGAAATAAATGATGATAAAAGTGCTCAAGGTTCCAACAATCAGGGCATATAGGAGAAAGAAACATCAACCATTCAAATGAATACAAATCACAAATAAATAACCTTTTTGAATTAAGCCAGGGTAAAAATAAGTTCTGGACTTAGAAAATATCTCTATGGCTCTTTCAGTTCAGCGATAGCAGCTTTGTTCTAGACCTTGGGACTAAAAACCTCCATCCAGAGGAGAAGCTGAAAGTTACTGTGCAATGGTGCGAAGGGGAATCCTTGTTCATGATAAGAGGTAACTATCTGCGGTAACTGTCTAGTAAACATTTGTTTTTCTTCTACCCGTATTCCCGCTATTTTCTGTTATTGGATCAGTTCAGATTCACAACCCAACGTCCTTTCTATCCTTTCACTTCTCCTCTGCATTAAGACTTGTGAACTTATTACTTACTAAGTAGAAAGTCATAAACTTTATTTAATGCCATGAAGTTAACTTTTCAGTTTAGTCCCCAGATCATTTGTCTACTGAACCTTGTTGGGTGCATCATAAGAATCTGGTAAGAACTCTGATCCATTGCATCACTTTTTAACTCATGGTTTTTGTTTTTATTTTTTTGCCTTTAATGGGCTTAGCTGAGAAAAACTTAATATACAGAGAGCCCCAGCCTTAACGTCTGTTGATTAATAATGTCCTGTGGGGCTAAAAATAAGAGCAAGAATTTAAAGCAGTAACCTGCCTCACTTTTCAAATTGTCAGATGTTATTATTCCCACATAAATCGCGAGTGGAACTCACCTGCTCTGGCTCTGGTTGCTTTTTACTCTCCGGGGTTGATTCCTCCGTCTGATTCTTGAAGCAGTCGCCCCCGGCCTGTCGGAGTGCAGGAAAAATATCTCAGTGCGGTGCAGAAAGTGCATGCTGGGAAGTTTTTTTGTTTTGGCTTCCCAGTTGTGTGTGTTTTCAATAAAAACACATGAGATGAATAAACTGATGCCAGAGCCGTTAATGTGCTCGTTTGATTGACTTCTTTTACAACCACAGAATCTACTCTTACATTTTCTCAGGAGCTGCAGCTTTCTAGTTAATTAACAGTAAATTAATTAAAAACACAAGGCTGATTCATGAATATACTGATAAGTGAAAGAGCTGATTTTCTTAAATTCTACTGTCAAATGATTAGTGAAATACCTTTGTGTGTCATTTTTTAGTTTTATAGATGTCACCTCTCCCTCTCAGAACTCATGAAAGTCATTTTGCTGCTTCCCTGACATTTTATGAATAAAACAATCAGTCTTAAAATAATCACTTTAGACCTACAGTACGTGCTTTTCCTTTACTTCACATTGTATTAACCAGATACACACAACAGAATTATTTTAGTATACTGAAGATAGTGTACAAGTACAACACATACAGATTAGTAACGTAATATATCTCATACAAATATTTAAAAACACATTAAAGCAGCCTTCGTAACTTCACAATATGTCATCGCAGGGTTTTCTACTGCAAAATAGGCATTTATGAATGAAATGTATTGCCAATAGAGCCGACCGATTAATCGGCCAGCCAATTAAATCGTCTGATATTTGCATATCAAGTGACTTTGGGTATCAGATATGTGCCAATAATGTGCCAGTCAAATAGCATTTTAATTGAGTTTCATTGAGTTACACTAGCTGTTCTCTGTCACCAGCAGAGTGTGCTGTATGGATTACACCAAGCTATCACTCTCCAGAGTGTCAAGCGGTGATGCACGTACATGCACAGTTAATTTCCAGTTGAGTGACCATCTTGTCTTCATTATAAATCTTTTCCAAAAGTGTTTGATAACTTCATTTGAGGGATCAACGTAATACATGTGTGTATCTATATTTATCTCTACGGATTGAAGACAGATCTAAAAGAGATATCGGCCAATATATCGGTATCGCATTGTTTTTTCATCAAATATCGATATCGGCCACAAAAATCCCGTATCGGTCGAGCCCTAGCCAGTAGCGTTATTAAATAAATCAGGGGGTCTTTGAATTTCATATTCAGCAAGGTGCAATGCTTCCTATTTGTTTTTTACCGCTGTTTTGTTTTGACACCGATTTGCAGATGACCGGCTGAACACTTTACACTTTCACTCCAAAGTATATCAATGAAACCCTCCTATCTTTAAAACTGTGAACGGCTGGGTCCCTCATCAATCTAATATCACAGTGTATGTATCATAAAGGTGGAGTCTTTACAGCAGCTGCCTGGATTCAGTTCCAAACCCTCACACTGCAGTATGTCCCCCCCCCCTTTATCTCCAAACTGTTATCTCTACCTTTAGCTATCTCTATCATTTTAAAGCCTGGAAGATTTGAAATTACTCGCTGCAGGAGAAACGTTACGGCTGTGCTGTTTGTTCCTTTTCCTCTCCTGTCTCCAGCTCTGCACAAGTGAGGCCACTGATTGAACAACCAGGTGCACCTGACCTCAGTGTTTAATACCTGTGTGCTGTCTTCAGAAGGGAGGTTTTTGGAGTAGGGGGCTGCTGCCCGCTGCCTCTCAGACAGGGATTTTGTATTGTCTCGCTGCTTAAGTCCTTCTTTGACCTTTGTTAAAGCCTCTGTACACCCACACAGGTGTTTTGAATTAGTCTGTCTGATAAGACAAGCAAAGACTTGTAAATAAGTGACGCTATTGTAAGAATGTATCATGTAATAAATTTTAAGCACCAACATGTATGATAAAATATCATCAAGTTCTCCTTCCCCAAAAGGTTTCTCTCAAAGGGTTTGTGTCGTCAGAGTGTTGTATGACGCAGCAGTGACCTCTGTAGTCCTTTCATACCCACCTATGTGTGGACAAGGCCTCATAATAAATCCCTTTTGAGTGTTTTAAGTTGTTTAATGCGTTTTTGTTGGGTCAATTTGTGGATTGTTGTTAGCTCCATAGGGTGCTTTATGGGCGTAACATTTGGATACATCTAATTGTGTGCAGAACGAGATTTGAATGAAGGAAAACACCTGTTGTGTTATACTACTGTGAGGTCATTTCAAGCCATTTGTATTCACGTGAAATACTGTAGACATCAAAATACAGTATTATGTTTGGATTTAGGTGACCCCTGTACACAAAGTCATACATGTTTGCTGATCTTGTGCTGTTCATGCTTAGGTCAAGTTTTTTCTGACAAAATCCTTCGTCTGAAGTCAAGCATATCACTCACTGTGAATATTTTCCATCAAAGTTGTGAACAAAGTCTTGTCTGACACAAACCCCAGCGGCAGCAATGACAGGCTTTGGAAACAACTAAATCAAAATAATCATATTTCCATTGGTCTGATTGGCTATTAATTTAATCTTTGTATTCAAGCAAACCTATAACTTTTTATTTCCTAATCATAGCATTGACTACCAGCTATCGAAGCTAAGACATATCGTCCCTCCTCATTTCCTTCCTACAGAGAAAGGAGGACAGGGAGGCCGATTTGGTAATGTTTACCAGCAAACACAATATGTGAGTCTCTGTTTCAAATACATCTCCTCTTATCTGTATCACAATGTTTCTCTCTCTTGCTGCAGGTTTTTTACAACGAAGGCAAAATTATATAATCAATTTTGGGACATTGGCGAACTCTGTATTTGGCACAATTTCATTAAAGAACAATCTCTTGTACAGGGTTTCCACCGAGGGTAATTTCCTCTCTGGGTGGCATCTCTCCATACTCCCCTGTCTGCAGCGCTCTATCAACCGAGATCTGTAATAGTTCTTGATAGCCACTTGTCAGAAATCCTTATGGACCCTGTTTCCTTCCCCTGCTTTCTTCACATCCTCTTACTTTTGACAGGCTTGGAGATACTCATTCGCAGCCTCTCTGATAACTGACTGTTGTTGGTCTGATAGCTGGAGAGGTGCCAGTTCACTTCCTGAGCACTGCTGAGGTGCACTTGAGCAAGGCACAGAACCCCCCACACCAGCTCAGGAGCGCCTGCTGTGGGCAGCTCCCTCACTCTGACATCTCTCCATTAGTGCATGTCCATAGGATCCTGTTTGTGCATGTGTATATATCAGCCTATGTGTGTGTTGCATGACTTAACAGTGTTAAAACAGAATTTCCCCTTGCGGGGATTAATAAAGTAAATCTTCTTCTTCTTAGAGCGGTAACTGTGTGACTATCAGGTCCCAAAGACCTTCACAATAATCAGAACAGCAGAGGTCAGAGATGTATTCCCTCTTTCCTCCTTCAATAACTGCTTTCAAAGTGTTAGCGAGACACTCACCTGTCTCAAATGTTACAATAAAGATCCTTAGTGAAAAAGTGTGTTTGCACTGTGAAAGCGCAGCAGTGAGTGAAACGATCTCTGCAGTGACTTTATATGTCCAAGTTATCCTAACCTCAGTTACAGTCCTCTCATATGAAACTTTAGTGAAGTATTTGGGTTACTGTCTGGAAGTGTAGGCCTGCAACAGTTCATTTTTTTCCAATTGTAATTAATTTGTATTTGAATTGTTTCAATTGATTTATTTAAAAAAGTCTGTCATTGTCTGAATCAGAAGTTATAAAAGCCCTGCGTGGTGACTTGAAACTTTTTATCCGACCAAGAGTCCAAAGCCCAAAAGTAGTCAAAGATAAAATGATGAAAATCAGCAAACTTAGGCTCTAAACTTTAAGAACAGATATAGCATTGCACATTTTCTGTTGATGATTAATCAGCTGATCAGGTCAACTATAAAAAAACTGTGTGATTTAACTTCTTGAACCTCATAGCTTTCATGAAATAAAGTTTTGAATTAAAGAAAGAAAGAGTATAACCAGTCTCTGAAGAGTCTCCAGGTTTGAGGGGCCAATGACAAGCGAGAGATTGGTAAGCATGCTGGGCTCTGTGTCGCTCTCAAACCGATAACCTCCACTAGGACACAGGCAACACGCGGCTCGTCTCCGCTGACGCTGGTGAGATAATGATGATGTCTTGCTGGGGTTATCCATCCATCTCCTTTCAAATCGGAATATGAAACTTAATTTAGCTGTTCTCATCGGACTGATACAAGTTGGAACTGGTAGCAAGGTTTTTCATTACGTTTATTTTGTATTTAGTCCATAAACTTAAATATGGGCTCATCTGTGTTTTTTGACCAGAACATAAAAAAGATATTTGATTTACTTTGAAATAAAAACATAATAGAAGCAAATGTTTCGAGTTTGAGAGGAAAAACTGAACCAAAAAAACCCCACTTTTTTTTTTAACTGCACTCACCAAAATAGTTGCACCAACTACCTCATCTTTTCCTTACAAATACTTACAGTAACCTCTGTTGTCTGAGCATCAGTAAACCCACACAGGACTGAACTCAAATCTCCATAGCTCAGAGAGAAGCAAAAACTCTTTCATGTTTTTGATGGATTACTGACCCCACCTCATCTGTTCAAAGACTTATCTTTCATTTAGTAGTGAGACACGAAAAAATGTTGAAGTCGATAAAAACTATTAACCAACAAATGTTTCATCTAGTTGAAACTTGTTGCAGTTCCTGCATAAAATTTCCCAATTAATGACCCAAATGAAGACACTTGTGGAGTCAAAGTAGCTCGTCTGATTTCTGATCTGGGACTAGAGCATGAATTCAGCGAACAGATGAACGTCATGGAGACGGCCCCTCGGGTCACACAGGCCATTTCAGTTTAATTACTCTAAAGGCTCACCTTTTCCATCTGGCACTCCTTGACTCCGCCACTCTCTCTCCTCATTACTCCGATGTTCACGGGTGATTTAGTGGCTGTGACAATTCTCTGCACTTTAGAGATATCCTGTCGGAAAAAAAAGAGAAAACATTTCAACTGGGGGTTAAAAATTAAATGTGCAAATGGCTCGTTGATGCAGCGGAGGCTCTGGCTCAAATGTTCATGGCTGTTTAATTTATACTTCTCATTTAAACTATTTCTGCTTATTTAATGTGATAAATAAATAATGGCTGGAATAACTGTTTTTATGCCCTTCCTGCTATCTTTCACTAAAAAGAGCGCCAACAAACAAAAAACAGACTTATTGAAAAAGTGTAACACAGAGAATCAGGAGAATAAAAAGTAGTAGCATACATATACATTCAGATGATTTATGTTTCTTTCACTTTGAGGTAAACTCAACACACTCAACCATTACACATGCAGTACAAAGATCCAAAACATATCAAAATTGATATTTTTCTAAAAAGATATTGATATTTTTTCTCTATAAAGTTTCTCAATTTGAACGACCGTAGTTGGAAGCCAAACCAAACACAAGCTGTTTTTACAGCCAGGTTTACAAAATGTGGCTCAAAATAAGTTAAACAGATCGTCTAAAACTAGCTGGATTCATATTCTGTCAGTTATTTTGATGTAAAAGTCCCTGGGTTTCACCGAGACGCAGAATTCCTTGGCGGTAAATGCTAGCTTTAGCATGTAAATATGCTAACAATGACATCACTTTAATGCTAATCTCTATTTACAGATTTAACATAAAAATGTAGAACTTGGGGGTCTGTATCAACAGCATGGAAATTGTGCTTGTTTCTGTTTGTAGTATGTTTGTAGTCCGAGCTGTACTGACTAATCATGTATCAGCAGGCTTTGGTATGAGCAGGAAAAACAACGGTCCGTATGGAAATCAAAAGCAGGCAGAACACATTCTGCGCTGATGACATGCCAATTCCCATTGGCGGTAATCTGACAATGATTTATTCCTCTTCATCAGATAACAGATATCTGCTATCTGAGATAAAACATTTCCACTTGAGCTACAAATGTGCTTGACGCTGCGTCAAAAAAGCCGATCAGTGTTTAGAATCTCTGATAACTTAAAAAACATCAGAAATGATCGATCTGACCTCCATTCAACAAACAAGCATTTTAAAAGTTGTTCTACTCATGTTGAGGACAGACCTGAGCAAGCTTACATTTACTTTTTATAGATATGCATCATGATGTTAAAGCGGTAAACTTAACACCCATTATTTCCAGTAAATCACAAGTGAATTGGTTTTCTTTTTATACGGCTGAAGTATGCAAGAGTGAAGCCCATGAGTAAGTGAGAAAGTCAGAAGAACGAGGGATACTCCAGGGGATGTAATGAACCAAAATATATCAGCGTTTACATCGACAGTGTAAACACTGCATGGAACAGGAAGTCTAAGCTGGAAGTTATATAACGCTAACCACTGGTTTCATTGGAATTCTGAAAAACTGCCATCTGTTCCCAGAGGTATGTCTCGTCTGTCAGAGAATGATAGACGCCGATTGTCGATAGGATCCAAGACTGCTTTAATGCTGATGGTTAGCAGATCAAATATTTACCATGATCCCTCTTGGTTAAGGCTTTTAACATAAAAACATTTGCTTACAGCACCAAATACAAAGTGCAGCTGATGCTGATGTGAATGAAAAAGATTTGGACGTATTTGATTAAAATCCAAAATATGACACCAAGCAGAATTTACTCTTCATATTACCGCTAACAGAAATGTCAGACGTAAACCATAATGTTGTAGATTCATCCCAGTGCTGCACATAATCAAAAATTATTGAAATACAATATGGCCAAGTGCAATATCCACATCGCAGAAGCAGCAACTTTTTGATGAAAAGTGAAAAATGAGACAAAACTGAATTTTAATGATGTTCACTGTAGCGTTGCAGAGAAGCCATGTACCTACACATGTTCTTATTCAGATGTTCATTGTGATTTTAATAGTTTTCTACTTGAAATTATAGAATGTGATGCAAAACAATGGTCATAACAACTGACTGTAAATCACATTAGCATTGTAATATCTTTACATGATGGCAATACGTTTAAAAAAAAAAAAAATATTGTAGAGTTTAGATTCTGGTCTGTGATGGACCATCCAACAGGAGAGATGCAACAACAATGTCATCCAAAGAGAGACTGGCTGATAGCATAGCTCTAAATTAGCATAATTCACATGAAGTTAAATGCTTTTTCTGTGTGACTTTGTCTTGAAACAAAATGGAAAATGAAAAATACAGATTGTGTGCACTGACTTTGCAGCCTCACGTGTGTAACTTTACACCAACATGCAACTGATGTCTCTCTAAACATACACAGATCAGCTCTGAGAGAAAAGCAAGCAGAATTCTGGGAGACAGATTTGGGATGTACTGCTGTGAGAGCTGAATGTGATGGACAATGATGCTTCAGTGGAGTCAAAAAAACAGAAGCTAAAACAATGTCAAGGTGGTGGGAGGAAAACAAGACGGACAGTCAGAGATGAAAAGTTCTCTCTGGAGATTATGGAGCAATCTATATCAGTACCACCTGAAATGTTGTCCAAATGATAAAACATGACTCCTGTGAGGTTGCTGTGCTCTGAATCAGTGGTGTAAAAAATCCTCGGTTTAAGAGGCTGAGAAATAGTAAATACAAAACATAGATTTCAGGAGGATTACATGGCAGGCTTCCCTATCAATCTTTCCTCATCACATATTAGACACCGTCATTTGAATACTGATGAGCGCTACTATGGTGTGGCATTTCGGCAAATGCTACACCAAACTAATCCAGTTCAGTATTTGGTTAAAAAACTTCTGGTTGGTTAAAAGATGCCTCCTCTCCCCTCCATCCTCATCTCCTCCCAGTGCATTAAAGACATTGGGAAATCCTTCATCATGTTGGAGGGGAAACAATTTGTGGGTCAGTGGAAGAGTTTGTCGTCTCTTAACGAGAAGGTGGGTGGCACTAAATCCTGCCGTCACATTTCAAAGTGTTCTTAGAGAAGATACTGCACCCCAAATCTCTCTCAATGCTATGTCAATGGCGTGTGAATGTGAATGAGTAGAGATATTTGGTTTTCAAAATTATTTTGCAAATGTATAAATGTTTCACAGTTAGTCTCATGCAAATAAAAAGTTAGTGCACATTTTTGCCTACAGCCTGTCTTACAATATATTCTGGAGACAACTTTATTTCAATATCTGACCCTGAGTACAGCAAGTGACATCTCCACCCTCATCCAGAAAGGTTATGTATATTATGTACAGCAACTCAACTCTTTCACCCACACTGACTTCAAAACTTCTCACAACTCCAGCAAGAGGCCATCAGAAAAAGTCAGCTACTCTCCATATGAGCTGACAGTAACGCTGATCTTTAAGCTAGAGGCCTCTTCACCACAGAGGCCAGTCGGTCATTTGATGTGTTCTTAACTCACAATCATTTCTTTAGTTTTTTATGAGCTTTAACATCACATGTCAACATATTTCTGTTTCACCCAAAACCTACAGTATTAATTTGACGGACTGTTTCCAGACACATTTTTTTTTAAAGGCCTAGTAGTAGAACTCAAAGTAAAATGCTTCTTTTATCTTATAATAATCCCCTGTATGTAACTTATTTTCAAACAGGCATCAAACTGAAAACTTACTTTTTACAGCAGATATCTCTCCTAAAATAACTCTGTATGTTATGGCCAGTTTTCTGCACAGGACTACTACATGGTGCCTTCCTTAACTGGGTCAAAAGTGGCCTCCTGAGAGCACAAAACAAGATGGTTGCAAGATGAACACGAGCAATTTTACCCCATCACTGTCAACCTCCATTCCTAGCCTGTCAGCTGAAACAACATGTTTTTAGGCAGCTTCAGTGGAATTGGCTTGACATTTGGAAATGACCACTTTTGGCTGAAGATTGCATGCATTATTTCTGAACTTTGACCGCATCCCTTTGAATTTGCAGAATATTGCAGAGAAAGGATGGATCAAGGAAAACATTTAACACGCTGTTTGGGCTCCATCAAGTAAGTTCAAGTGCTTAAACTGAAGACACTCATATCAGAAGGTTCTGTTTAACTGAAGGCTTCATTTAAACAAGGAAGCATTGGAGAAACATGGATGCTACAGTGCTTAGACTGTTAAAAAAGGTCATTTAGAGATATACTGTTTTCTTGTTACTATTAGTTTGATTGGTACTCTACTGTAGGTTCCAGCAAACTTAAAAACAATCTGCTGTAAGTTATTTAAAGAATCCTTTTATCATCTTTACTGTATAAGAATGTGAGGGATTAGCCCATTAGCAGCCATACCTGCTGTCAGGAAATTGTCCTCATATCTGGTTTCGAATCATCTGTTAAGATAGGAAATACACATTTAAAAAATAACACAATGAATTCATCAAATTGAAAAAGGGAATGTTTCAGGACAGCTGCTGCGAGTTAAACCTAGCGTTATTAGTGTTCTCACGTGTAAGTGCTGACAGCGGTTGTGCGTTTAAGCGGTTGGAGCCATTGATTTGCAGACATTGAGCGCCAGCAGAGGGAGTCTAGTTCCGTAATAACCTAATAGTAGCTTACGTAGCACATATTTGGCATTAAGCATTGCTTTGAGGACACACAGGGGCATCTCAGGTAACATTTCATGTGTATGCTAATGCTAATGTAGCATTTTGTAACCCACCACTAAATGACCAAATGATGAATTAATCATTTTCAGATGGCAGGATAGACGACTCGAACATCATGTTTAGGGCTGCACATCCTGAATCTGCTGCGCCTGCACAGCTTTGAGAAATGGTCTGAAAAGCACGATGAGCATTTTCTTTAAACCAGGTTTTCCGAAAATATTCAGGGCTTATTTTCAGTCAGATTTTATTGATGCATGTTGAGATTATTAACTTTGATTCCTTGATTTCTTACTTTTTCCAGCCAAAATTATACACAATATTCAAGATTTATTTTAGGAGGAGACTTACTGGAAACCAAAAATTGAGCCAACATGTGACATAAGTCCCATTTGTAGCATGATGGACCATGTTGTAGTTCTTCCATCCAACTCCAACATGTAATTTTGCAGGCCTTTTTTTTTTGCCCTGTCAAGCCCCTATTACCCCCTCCCTGTGAGGCAGAGATGAATATCCCGTTGATTTATACGGACAAGGAAACAATCATAAAAGTAAATAGCAAGTGCTGAGAGCAGGGCAATGAAATGCCTGCTTCTTCCTCCGGCACAGTGCTCCCAGCATCGCAGACATCATCTCCCATTACTCTGATGAAAATTGCATGCTATCGGACCACAAGCCTTGGCGCTCTCCCCGAGACTGTTAAATATGAAGCAACTTCCTCTCCAATCTTGCTGATCTCTGCATCCTCACACTAATGAATCTTTCACCAGTAACAGCAGAGTGTTGTGTGGGTGTGTGTATGTGTGTGTGTGTTTGTGTGTGTGTGTGTGTGTGTGTGTGTGTGTGTGTGTGTGTGTGTGTGTGTGTGTGTGTGAGAGGCGAGGTCTGGGAGAGTCTTATCTGTAGCGTCTACCAGAGCTTAAGGCCCATTATGTTAAGTCAAAGTAGGAACGTGAAGCTCAAAGTGGTGTCAGTGAGTGCTTGAACAAACAGCCCCACACTTACTCACTCTGGATTTCCAAATCACAAAGCGGATTTTGGTCCATGTGTAATCAGGAAACCCAATGTGTGTTTTATATCACTGTTAGTGGAGAAAGGCTTCTTCCATAATGCTTCCTACAGTCTTTTCCACACTGATTGTTAGCACCATAATACCCTGCTGAGTGCAAAAGTAATTGCCTTTTGATAACCAACAATAATTAGCTCATGATTCTGACATATTAGCATATCTATCTGATGCACTGCTTACTAATACAGTGCCTTGCTTAAGCATCTACCCCCCTGAACTTTGCCATATGTTGTTGCAGATTGAAACTCATTTTAGTGCGGTTTTATGAAGAAATACAAATTTGAAAGCGTACTAAGATCAGATGCAACCAATAGCTTCAGGTTAACTTGTGCATCCAGCAGATCTTTGGACTGCTCTTGATCGTTAATCATACATTAAAAGTCTTACGAAACACAGATTATTACAAAGTGAAATGTGGAAAAGGCCTGTCAAGGGTGATTCAATTCAATTTAATTCAAATAAATCAACTTTATTCATTCCAACAGGGGCAACTGGTTTGGAGCAGCATGTGCATATAAAACATCAGACAAATCCAAAAAGAGAAAACAGCTGGTATGATAAAAGCTAAAATAAGGAATCACATGTAAACATTGAACTGATAATATGGAGGACTGTTAAAAAATAAATAAAGTAAATAACAGAAAAACAATACTAAAGAATAAAAGGATCAGATTTGATAAAAGAGCAAAAGCATCTGTTTTCCAAGAAGTTGGACTGTTTTAATGAAATTGTTAAGTTGTTATTTTGACACTGAAAGTATTTTTAAAATGATTTATTGCCTATTCTCAGTGTTTAAATCTTGACAAGGGTTCAGAGGGACCGAAACATTGTGATTTGTTCTACTGAACTGGTGATGCTTAGCAAGAGTAGTGTGAGGGATTTTATTTTCAAGTGATAGTTTGTCGTCCTATAAGCACTTACTTCATTAGATATTTGGATGTGAGAACATCTCTTTAAAAAGAGTGTTTAAATCTAAAACTGTAAATAATGTGAAAGTTATGAGTTGATGTATCAACTTCAGTTGTCGCATGAGCTGTAATTTTGACTGTTTGTTTCACATGATGTTGTAAATAATATGTAAGATGATATTGTGTGTATTGAGATGACTTTAGTCGACACATGACCTATACGACCACCTGGTGACCCGGAAAAGAATTGTAAACCCACACCTGACGCTAATCAAGTGGAGAGCGAGAAGAGGACGCCACAATGCAAACATCAATGTTTTAAATGCATTCAACTTTTAATTCTATCCGAACAATCCTGGTGTGTGCTGGATTACTCTGATCTTGAAGTCTAAATGAGTATTAAGTAATCTAATTGCACAGAGGATGAATGACTTCCAGTAGCAATTTATTTTACAAGCAGGTGAAACGTGGGGCCGGCGCTTTGCGGTCCTCTACTGAAAACTTTAAAGCTCCCCTGAGGAACTTTCAAGTTGTGTTGTGTTGATAGTGTTTTCCGACCAATAAGTCAATGTCTAACATGCAACTTATAGTTTTTAAAAATGATTTGTTGTGGAAATATTTCATATTTCTTCAGAATGCTATTAATTGCCTCGTCTGACACCTACTCCGCGGCAGGGGAGACAGGCGAATAAAATGACTATGAAATGATAATTAATTCTCTCTCTGATGCTTTGTTTGTTTTTATATGTCATAAAGAGGCATCAGTATTAATTTTAGTCTGTTTCATAACCATCCAAAAACTCCTCACAGGAGCTTTAAAGGGCAGGCGAGTAAAGGATTGAGCTGATCATATTTATCTTTCTTTTTTTACATGATTGCTTATTTATTGTGTGCGTGTATGTGTGTGTGTGTGTGTGTGTGTGTGTGTGTGTGTGTGTGTGTGTGTGTGTGTGTGGCTGTCACTCTTGGCCAGGTCTCCATTATGATCTCGAAATGTTGAATAAAAAAATAAACAATATTGTTCAGATTTTTGTCTTTTACCGAATACACGTGCAACCTGATGCAGCCTCACAGAGCTAAACAACAGAAGCAATGCTTATGCATGTAAAAAAAAATAACAGTACTGGTGCCTTCATGCTGTTAATGGGCATAATGAAGACCACCATGGTTATTAGAGAGCCAAGTTCTTGATATTTGCCTCTCTGTCAGTGGACTGTTACCTCACCTTCTCAGCTGTTGGCCGTTTGGCTCCTCTACTCACAGTAAGTGCTGTGTTGTATTTCTGCTGCTTCATTTGAGATAAACTTGGCTCTGATTTAAACAACATCTGACCCACCTCCACAAGCACAGGCAGAGTGGACAGATGGAGCACCCCAGTAATCTTTACAGTGAGGGTGTTGCTCAGATTTATCAGAAGGCCCGTCAAAGAGTACGGCAGCTAGAGGAGATAATGGAGCTGGAAACTGCTCACAAATGGAGTGCTACACTTTGTATGCTAATGAAGTGGGAAGTATAAACTACATTAGCATAAAAAAAAATCCACCCACGCCTACCTTGAGTTCCGTTCACTTGTGGTTTCTATTGTAAGATGCTTATTTTGCCCATGTGCTTCCTTTTATTTGGCTCACGCTTGTTCTAATGGAACATTTCTCCTGTTTTGCTGCAAACAATGACAAGAGTTTAACTGTGGACAGAAAGTGACAATTACAGAATACTGTCTCGTAAGATTCAACGGCAAAGGGACAGTGGTGATGCTGGTGAAAATGTTGGAACTGAAACATGACGAGAAGTAATGAAATGTGGAAAAAAAAAAGAAACAAATCCTCTAAGTTGCATGTCAAATCTCTCAGGCGCCATGAAAGACGAAGAGTAAATTGTGACTACTTTAAGGAGAGAAAAGCCTCTTAAAGACAGAATTGCTCTCCAGGATCATGGCAGATAAGGCACCGCGCGGCTGTGGCCGACTTGATGATTACAAAGTGACTGCAGCGACTGCTTTTCAGAAATCAGAACGAACCAGTTCTCTGATTGGGGCTGACATGACTGCTTGCTAGAGGGGAAAATAACTGTAGGTACGTTGAGGTATATTTTCAAGAAACAAAAGTGATGTCTTTATTCTGCTGCTTTTCACTTTCTATTTTCTTTGTGTTTTTGGTCTGTTGAATCACAGAAATACTTGTTTCGAATCACAACAAGAAGATATTGACTCTGTAAAACCTTGACACACATTAGCTTTTAAATGTCAGAGTGTTTCACTGGAAAAACAAGAAACAATATCTACACTGAAGGCATAATCCTATTTTTACAACAAATCCACTTTGCAGTCAGTTTACCTCTTTTTTTATTCTGCTAAAAGGGATTAAATCCTGAGCCCTTAGTGGGGTCTTTATTGACCTTGACTTTGAAAGACTCCAAACAAAGGCTGTGTCACATTGTGTTAATAATTTCATAGAGAAGTAACTTTAAGTCCAATACACAAAAACTAACCCCCAAGCTATTGGGCTTTACCTCAGAAGCTACAGAAGCATAAGAATATAAAGATTGACATAAATGACTTGGAGTGCATTTTGATTTAGACATGTTATTATCCTGAACAACCTCTGGAAATGTGTTTGCCCGACTATTATATTTGGCAGTAATTATTGCCCGGGCTATTTCTCTCCAGAGAGCGAAACTCAGGGCATCAGATTGACAAATAACTGCTGGAAAAAAAGGAGGTAATAATCGCCTGACACTAACATTCATATAGCAGACAGTGCATTATGTGCGCTGTGATGTGCAGTGAGGTGAATAGTATGGCACCAGGTTATATTCCACCGTGTCACCAAGCTCAAAGTTATAGTGTGAATTGAATTTCAATCCAAAAGTGTTTACACGGAAAGGAGAGGAGGAAAAGAAAAACAGCAGCATGCTTTATCTTATCTAGAAAGTCAGAGTGAATATTATACCTCACCATTACAGAGGCAAATCCCAAATCCAGTTTCTTTGGATTTACACTTTGCAAAAAAAAATTATCTTCCCTCCATCCTATAAGACACTGGCTCTGCTGTGTTCACACTGAGGTCACTGACAATCAAAATGCTCAGATAATGCAAAGCAACGTGAATGCTACAGGCTTTTTACACTGCAAACACTTTGACATGTCAGAGCAAGAAAACCACAGGTGGAATAAATCAGAATAATGAGTTCTGCACTCCATTTAGCCTTACCTGTTTCAGGGCACTTCTATTTTTACATGCTTGCTCTCTCTGACAAGGCCTACTGATACACTTTCAGGGATTGGAGCCAGCGTGATTAATTGTTTTAACATATACACATGTGCTCTTTCTGCTTTGACAAAGAAAATGTCGTCTGTGAGCAGTAGAAATGGAATTTCACATCCAGCCTTTTGTTGTTAATTCAAAGCCGTCAAATAGCACGGCCGGCAGTAATCTTTGAAACCAAAGTCTGAAGATCACCATAAACCAGCATAAAGTCAAAGATGGAGGTAGAGTAGGAGGACAGCATTACACTGAGTGGTTTGAGAGCAGCTCGACTCCAATCTGGTGGCTGCTCCGATGCTCTCTGCTCTGCTGATGGATGTCAGTGAAGTTGCCAAAACCACTTTTAAACCAGAGGCTGTTAGCTACAACTTGATTTGCTGTCTTTCTGCTGTGATTGACTATTGACCACTGATTGATTGTACATCTTAAATTGAAAACAACGCACATGTTCACTCTCCGACTGTGATGGATCCTGAAATCTGATGTTTTCACATCACAGTTGGCACAAACGTAAGGGAGACATATGAGAAACACACTGACTGATAGAAGTGTGGCACTAGGATGAGAAAAAGGATATAGAGGTGAGGGGTGGCTACTTTGATTCATGGTCTCAAAGTTCAGAGTGAATATTGGCAGTATTTCTGCTTCCTATCCTTAATATGTGTGAGGTTAGTAGAGATAGAAAAGAGAGGAATATCTTCTTAGTGGACTTTGAACCATTTTCAAAACAAGAAAATAAATATAGTATAAGTATAAATGCTTCGATTTAAATGCTTGTCCTCATGATATCGTTGCACGGCACATGTTGATATCTCACAATAGGACCTTAGTTGTTTGTTCAAGGACAGCAGGACCTCTTTAACAGTAGATCTGTGGTAGGCTGAGGATACCACTTTAACAATTCTTCACATAAAAAGAGGATGTACTTTACAATAACTCAGGCGCTCTTTTTGATCAACATTAAACAAGATGGAGCTGAGAGGAATGCTGAATTACCTTGGCATGTGGCTGCTGAAAGGTGACTCTGGAGCTGTTGATGAGTGATGAGTATCTGAACAAGTGGGTGGGGGAGGTGGGAAATCTGTGACTGCTGCTGGGCTGGTTGTGCAGGACAGCTGAGAAGCAGATGTGAACTGTGTCCTTCAGCGCCTTCAGCTGAGACTCCTGTCCCCAAACAAGATTACACAGACAAACACACAAACAAGAAGATGCGTAAATCCCTCCATCCCTTCTTTTATGCATCCACATGAGAAATTTACTTAGGCATTAAAGCCATCGGAGGCCGCGCTTTAGAGTGACTTTTAAAGCAGTCGGGAAGCATCGTTAGGCGAGACGTGGAGCGGAACTCACCGGGGTAATAAAGCAGAAGTAATGCTCAAAAGATCATTTACTTTTAATCAATAATAATAAGGGACAGAATGATTAGTTTAATTATTCTTCAGCCTCTGATGCCAAATCTCCTGAGCTGAGTCCCGGAATCACCTGTTTTCCTAATCAGCACTTTTTCTCCCCATGCATTTTTAGCTCGTCTAACTCGCCTCCGGTGACAGGCTGTCAATAACAACATATAAAAATAACATCATAACCTCATAAATTAAAGCTGCTGCGTGAGCGCAAAGTGCTGAAGCTCAATATTTTTACTATACATCTTCAGGATTGAAAAACGTAGCATGAAAATTGATATCTTCAGAGTTATTTTACCTTGAAACTAAACCTTTAAAACTCCACTGTCCTAAACTAGGCTTTTTCAAGGCAACATTTCTACACATGTAGCCTATAGCTGTGTCCTGTCTCTGACGTTTAAGGTTACAATGGTTCAGACAAGACAGACCAATGTTGACCAATCACTGCAGCTTTTCAGCAAGTTTGTCCAATAAACCTGGCTTAAACTGGAACTAAGTCATGATCTTTTTACATTTTATGATCTATTGCTTTGTACCAAGTATTTAAAGATCAGGTTTGTCAATGTAACCATCATTTATTAATGTTCTGTACACTTTAAACTTAAAGAACTCAATGCAAATAAAGCACATTTTGTCAAAATTTAACACTGAAACAGTCAACTGTCTTTGAAAATATTTTTATTCCTGGGATGTTATTAGATTAAAATTTTGTGGAATAATCTTCCACAAAATCTGGTATTTTTCGGTCGCAGCAATTAGACATCGTAGACAAAATGAGACAAAAAAGTCTCGGGAGTCCTGTTGGGACTGTTTAAAGGCTCAATCTATGTCTGATATGAGGTTACACACGGAGCCTTCTTTCTCTACTCTGCCTTTATTTCATCTGTATTTCTGCACGTTTACATGAAGATAACAGTAACAGACCAAATGTCGCAATACCACTGGAAATTGTGGGGGCAGTGTTCAGCAGAGTGACCAACAGTTAAAGCCAGACCAGCAAAACACAAAGAAAAAGGATAATTTGGATAATGGTTAAACTTTTTGAGGACAGAGTATGCGTGTTTTCTGGTAACTATAAACACAAATATAATGTGGCCTCTGCTGGACACAGGGACAGACAACGACAACCAAACAGCTGAGCGGAGATTGAACTAAAACTAAATGGAGGTTCGACGGCTTAAAAGAAGTTGAAGTCCATGTGAGACCACTCTCTTAAGTGGATGCATTTTTTAACGTCAATCCCAACATAAAGAACATGTATATGGTTAGTCACAGATATATCGTTTAAAATGTGCATATCTTTTTTCGGACGTAAAAGAAATAGAGGTGAGCCATTATTCACCTTATCCAGTGCCGTCTTCTCCAGTTCTTCCTTGGCGATGGTTAACTTGTGCTCCAGGTCCATTAGCTGCTGCCCCTGCAGAAAAGACAGGACATATAAATCGGCTGAACCCTCTTTGTTCAGTGCAAACAAAGCATTTCTCCATATGCACGTTGTCTTCCCAGCACCATCAATAACACAAATCTATAGCACTGAGGATTAACAGCCCTCTTATTATTTTGCCAATTGTCACTTTTATCCTGACTTTTGAAATTCTGCATTACGGCTCCGTCACACACACTAATACACATCGATCGAGCACTAAAACCTCATGTACATTATACGCTCTTAGCACTCAATGATTCTCTTTTTCTATAAACAGGAGAGTGCTGGGAACTCATAAAGCCCCATAATCACAGCTGCATAATACTGAATAAAAATCTGAAAGTGGTATTCAAATGCTTGGGCGAATAATGCCCCTGGTCTGTTTCATGACACACATAGAGAAGTGCAGAATCCAGAGGTTTAAGGAAGTCAGATAAGCCCAAGTCAATTCAAAGCCAAATCAAAAAAGATCTCATCTGTCCTTTAGAGAGAAGAAAGGTTTAGTCCTGACAGCTCGGAGAGCAGACTCCCTTAAACCATCAAACCCCTTAATGAGCATCATTGATACAGTTTAATCCCTGAGCCGAAAAAAACACACACACTAAGATTTCTTTTTACTGTAAATGAGGCCGTCTAACCCCATATGAGGATCAGCTGAGTCCCACTGAGGATTCTTTATTATTGATAGATTCATCAGCAAGAAGAAAAGAAACTCTTATTGGCATCATTTGCATGCAAACTGTGTAAATCCAGCCTCGGTGATGGACTCTGAGCCATGAACTTTTATTGGGTGTCTTTTACAGGCCTCTCAAAATGATAAACTGCATGGACTTACACTCTTTAAACACTCAAGGTCAGCTGAGCCAACAAACTGCATCTACAAACTCGGGGTAAAAAGAGTATGAGCAATGAGCCGGATTGATGGTTTTTGGTGAGTTTTATTGACTAATGCGGTTCCTCTTTTTGATTGTAACACACTGGGAACAATTTCTTGATTGTTTTTGGATGATTTTATCTGATTCCCATCTCAAATCCTGCCAGTAATGCTGTAATTTCATGACGAACATGTCTGTCACTTCTTCAGCTCAACAGGGCGGCTGAAACGACGCTTAAGTTGTCCCTGACAGATGAGTCGTGCTGTGGCAGTCAAGGACGGGGCAACTTTCAACCGCTCTGGGTTTTCAAAGAAGCCAAAGAATCAGATCCATCTCTCAGTAGTTCTTTTTTTCATTTACTGGAAGTTTGGAACAGTAGCACAAAGTCATTTGTAGCTGTCGGGCTTTGCTCCAGAGGGGATCCAAAGGTGATAAAGTTTGAGGATCAGTTCTTTAATCATGGGCACAAAGGCTTGTATGTAATCTCTAAGAGGCAAATGGTAGAAGAAATTGATGAATTTTCACAGACATGCATTCATTACTTGTTACATGAGATTATGATGAGTACTGATGGCCAAAGACATTTTTGAGACAGAATATTGGACGATTCCTATTTAAGTACTGACGGTGTCCATTTCTTTACAATATGCCGTACAAGCTGCCAAAAGAAAGAATTTTCGATTTCCATTATCCTTCAGAATATAACACAAGATGCTGCACTTCATCCTCTTGAAATGTTTATGTCCTGGGCTCAGAAGGAGTATTGCAAATAACAAAGAGTTCTGAAATTGGAGAACTGAAGAGGGATGCTGAGTTTTTATTTTAGTTCATCAACCTCTGAGGAAACACTAACGTCTGTTTTATACCCAGAACAGTGACGACGCAATGACACAATGAATTGTGAAGCTTTGCACCAAAACTTAGGAACATGGCGCTTGATGCTAGCTGCTCTGTCTGTTGGCGTCCACATGAAACTTCAACTTGAATGGTGATTGCCAGACTCAATATGTTAGGCATAATGTTTTTACATATTTTTTTGTATGTTTTGGTAAATGTTAAAAAAAGAAGTGATATTTTAACATTCATTAGCCCGACTCCAAAACAAACTGCTCATTTGCATTTAACCAGAGGTGCTGCTTGTCAACAGGAAAGGCAGGCAACTGCTTGGGGCCCCAGACCGGTAGGGGGCCCCTGAGGGCTGACAAACATTAAACCACAGCAGTGGCCCAAAATGTGTAAATTGTTCAATGACAGTAGAAAGCCTCCCTAAGTGGCCCCATCTGACAGCTCTCACTCTTGTTGACCTGCTAAGCATCGAAGACATTAATGCTGTGAAAACCAAAGTTTGTAAATTATGAAGAGGAATTATCCGTCGACAAGAGAGAAAAAAGAAGCTGACAGACATGATGGTTGGACGGCCCCTAAATTAAATTTGGCCTGGGACCCCAACAGACTCTAGAATCGCCACTACATTTGACATTGTTTAATTTATTAAAGTGAAAAAAGCACTGAAGACAAGGGCAAAGTCAAACAGAAATCACCCTGCCAACTAACATTTTATATTGTCATTGTTGAGCAGCACAGACACACCAGCAAACATGTATGAATGCTCACTAAATAGGCTTCTTACGTAAGCTTCATCATTCACTTTGCATGGATTCAACACTAAAGTAGAAATCAAGCTTTAGATTTTTAACAGAACATTATGTAACTTTGACACCTAGCGTCAAAAATGGTTAATACAGTCCAAATTCAAAAGATTGGAGAGAGCTGTCTTCCCTCGCCGTCTCCTCCAGAGAGCCGTTGCTGGTTGCTGCGTCGCTGACACTGAAGCTTCAGTGTTTAGCCAGCTTGATGTGTTCTTGTTCCATTTTTCAAACATTTCTGCTCTTGAAGCTTATTGGAAAAATGCCAAGACTTTTTAGGTCGGGTAGAATCAGTTATGTCTGAACAAGTTTGTTTGCCTGCTGCCATCGCTGCAACACCTGTTGGTTTTCTGTTTGCTTGCCAAACTGAGAAGTTTAAAACCGCCTACCTTCTCTGGTAAAAAAAATACAGACCATTGCGGACTGAAATTGAAACTTAGAAGAAGGACAGACTAACTGCTGCATTGTTATCAGAGAAGCCAGCACTTCAGCATAAGCATGTTTTCCTAACGTCTGATGAGATAGTAAGGTCATTTTATGATTCAATTCAATAGATATCTTACATTTTGGTCCTTTTAAGTTTTTATGGTCTTTGGAACCCTTGTAAAAATGTAGAGAACTCTAAAATCTTGTGTTCTGACCTTCAAACATTAAAGACAGTCCACACATGGACGCAATGTGTTTTAATGGCATAGTTTGGAGTTTGCAGGACAAATGAGCTGATGGCTTCATCTCTTAGTTACACAAGCATCTTTACCAACACTGTGTAAAAGGAGAACATATCACAAAAGTGCCCATTAGAGGATATGTTAACCTACTTCGAAATATAAAACTTCCATATAGGGTAACATTGTCAAGTATTTTTAACTTCCCTGTATGTCTTGTATCCAAAGCATTGAATAATGAAGAGTCCAGGTTCTATAGGCTCAAAAGCACACAGAATAAAAGCAGCTGCTCTTAGTCTGTCTTCTAAAGGATCTTAAGGATGTGTGTTTGTCAGTGCATGCATGCGAGTGTGATGCATTACAGTGAGAGCCATTACATCCATTACACAGAGCATCATCAGCAGAGAGTCCTTAAGGACTGCGGGCGCACGGCCACTGACCCAGAAATGCTGACTTTCAGGGTTAGTGCCTCCAAGTCTGAGGCTCCATATTCCTGCACTGAGTCCATTATAGAGGTGTGGGGTCAGTCGGGTACTCGCCACTCTGCCAGACAAGGCGTGCAACTACATCAAGCCGTCATTTTTCTTTTCTGTTTTTTTTTTCTAAGCTGGAGGAGAAACAGCTCTGGGGGTCCATTTAAAAGTGGACTGACTGAGGAGAGAGGATGTGAGGGATGAATGCAGCTCCTCTGCCAAAAAATATTGTCTCGTAGGGAAAGGCAGGGAAGGAGCTGTCATTTCCTCTGACGGCTTTAATGTTATGGCTGAGCAGGCGAGAGGGAACCTGTCTGTGTGAACTCTTTACAGTTAAGTACTGGAACTTCAAGGTGTAGGTAGAACATCTTAGTTTGTGAATTTGATGCTAACACATGATGGCGACTGCTGTCATCAGACTAACAGAATTAGCATCGTCATTGTAACTTCAGAAACGATGTATTTTATTTAAGTAAATCGTTTTTTTAAGTTAAGAGATGATAAGAGATTCTTATTATCTTCACTGTCAAGTAATGTGTGTCATTAGTTCAGAGTGCTAAAGGGCAGGAGTGACGGTGCCCTTTATATAATTTATCAAGGGTGCTGTGTTAATAAAGTTTATTGGACGTAAAACATGAACCTGAAAGAAGGCGTCAGCTGTCCAATCACATAAGAGGAAAGAACACAGTACTATTTCGGGGCCAATGAAGTGGGAGTGTCTGGTGTGCTGAGTGCTGTATCCCGTGGGAAATTTGAGACAAACCATTAAGAGAGAGAAGCCTCAGGTCACCCGCTTAGCAAAGTTGAAGGATTTACGTACCCCTCAACCAGGACGTAGATTTATTCACACAGAAATGAACCAGTGCGATTTGGAACCCATTTTTACTGAATGCTGAGAGGCGCTGACGGACTATGTGGCGCATTGTCTGCTAATTAATTTATGTTTAACATGCTTTCTACTCTCCCCCAGTTCCCCTTATTACCCAATCGCCACTGGTGTTATATCAGTTCATGTTATTATTTGTCTAATATTGCTGTAGATTAAGTTTATGCCATTTTGCTGCACCCCTGAACCTTGGTGTTTATGATAGTTTAACTGGACTCTTTTAGTTGATGAAGCTCCCCTGCAATGTGCCTGTCCTGTTTTTTATTGTATTTTTTGTTTGTCCCACCAGGCAGCTGTATATATGTGTCCTTTGAAATTGGTCAGCAAAATGATATGATACAACAATTCTGAACAACAGTTGTCAGAACCACTTCGATTGCCTCCAGGTCAAGGTGCCTTCCCTGACATGCCCCCTGTGAAGCTGATGACATTTCTGTTTCTTGAGTGACTGTCCTCTGTGCCTACTGCTCCCCCTCGTTCCCCCCCGCTGGGCTTTTGATCACTGCACATGTGGAATACATATGAGTTTTCAAGGAAAAGTCACAGGGGGTCAGAGGGACCTGAAGCATTTCCCTCTGACTTAGCCATCAAAAAAAGGAAAAAGGCCGACTGTGTGCGTCATTTCCCAAAGATGACAGATTTTACAAGACAAAGAGTGTTATAAAATTAATCTAATCCTTCTGCAAGAGCATAATGTTTTGAAAGGTCCACATTAAACGCTTGCTGACATTGAGGAATAAGGTTGTGTTGGCTGAGTGACTGATGCAATTTAGAGACAGCGATTTACTAACAGCAAACAAGTCAATGCATCCATCATTCACAGGCTGGAAATAGAACCACCAACAGGACATCCAGGGACAATATATAATCAGGCGTCGGGGCTTGGTGCCTAAAATTCAGTCTGTGAGGATTGAGCCCCATTTTTTATTCATCCAAGTCTGACAAGGCTTTAGGAAAGATTGGTCTAAAAGATCAAAACATACATTTAAGAAGGGGAATAACAGGATATTGTAGCAGAAATGACATTTGAACACTGCAAACAAGGCCTGAAAGGTCAGTGAATGAAGCAACAAATGCCAATAAATATTATATAAGAACCCAGTTCTAAGAATATTGATAGTCCTGGAAACAAGAGGGGCTGTGGAGTATGGGCAGTCAGGCAACAATACAGAATATTCTCTTGTTGGCTGCTCTTTATGTTGGGCTTCCAGTGGCAGTATGTGAGCTGGAGACCAATTTCTGGTGTCAACTGAATACAGCACTGCACGGTGTCATGTGTAATTTGTGTCTTAGTGATCCCCCTTATATGATCTAATGCATAATTCTGTATGAACTTCCTCCACAGCTGTCCACATCATTTATCCACATAGTTTGCATGATCGAAAGGGATGGGATGGATCTAGCAGAGGGGAAAACAGAGGACAGCAGTATGCGAACCAACCGACTTTGCAGGCTGCAGATTATGAGAGACTTTGTAATTGCTGAGTGAATTAATTAAGAGAATTCCCTGTGATGGGATCATGGTTTCAAGGTGGTCTGAAGTACCTGTTTACTCCTGGTGTGGAGCTACCATAAAGGTACCCCCCAAGCCCCAACTCCCCCCCCTTCAGTTTGAACTTACCTTAAAAATTAAATCCTTTTTCCCGTACCGCAGTTCTTTCAGTTGAGCCTGGATTTTTTTGGACTGCAAAGGAAAGATAAGGAAATAAGTGTTAGCTTATTCAAATAGCGAAATTGGTTTTAGATCACGTAGCAGGATTCTGCCAGCTGCCGCAGAAGACTCCTTTGTGAGTGTTCCCTAGGCAAAGCTCTGGCTTAAAGCGAGGCTGTGGTGAGAGGAAGAAAATATCAAATCTCCCCTTCACTGAACTGTATAGTCCACACAATGATGCAGTCATGCACTGGCTTCTTGCCCACTGTCTAAACCTGAATTCTCCCTCCCACTACACACATTACCGCCAACATCACCACACACATGCAGGTTCCCTTCACACCGAGCTCTTGCCTGTCATCTGTAAGCAGCACACACACTCACACACACACACACACACGCACACACACACACACACACACACACACACACGCACACACACACGCACACACACACACACACACACAGGCACACACAATCAGAGCAGATCTTTACAGCCGCCCCCAAACAGACACGGTGACCGGCTCTGCCTGACATTCACTCTGCTGCTGCACATCAGTGGGCACATGGAGCACAGAGGCTGTCTCCTAGATAGCTTGATACATAGGCGTCCTCAAAGCTGCTCATGATGTGAGAGTGAACACGGAGAGCCTCCACACGGGGAATGAGCAGCAGCTCAGATAGTTGCTGCCCCTGTCTTTAGACAGACTAGAGGTTGTTTTCACAGAGATTGTAAATGGCTGGTACATTGTGAAGCCTCGCAATACTGTATCTCAGTAATTGATATGCAAATGAAGTGGACTGACTTAAAGTGGAAACAAAGATTGAAAGGTCTGGGCATCATTTTGCAGAGTGATTGGAGCTAACATGAAAGTACATTATTATTTAACATAACATGAATTTCACTCTCTTCAGCCACTGTAAGTCCTTCTAATGTTCTACTATCTAAATCTCTGTTTTCTACATATCCAGCCTAAGCTTTTTCATATGTATTGAGAAGTTTTCATCCCCTTGTTGATGCATTTTCATCTGCAGAGAAATACAAGCACAAAACAACAGTCTGAATACCACAGAAAAGTTCTCCTGCAGACCTCCACTCTGAAGACGAGTGTGCAAAAATTGCTTTGACTTGACTTAAAGGTTTCAAATAAAGGTTTACTAGCTACTAGCTCTCTGTATCTCCTGCTCGGTATTCTTCTGTCCATGTATATTTTTAATTTGTGTAGAAAAAGGATAGAAGTTGAAGAAATCCTAAAAATAAAAAATAATCAAAAGTATCACAGACCATTTTCTTACAGAGACTGTATCTCTGGTTAAATACAATGTAATTGTCTGGGCTTGGTGTGGGATTCTTGCATCTATTTATCCTTGTGCATTTTGATTACTTGAACGCACAGAATGTAAATTGCTCTCTATCAAAACATCAACAAAAGATGACCTTTTTGGCTGGCGAGGAATCATGGGAGTGATTCTCTCTGCTACTCCCCACCCACCCCTCGGGGTAACGGGCGAAACAGACCTGAGGAAGAGATTATGTTTACTGACGATTTGTCCAAGTATAATTAACATGACGTTTTTATCACAGCAGCACATACAGCAACAGTACGGCAGCTTTCAGTAGCAGCTTCCGCTTCCTTATGCAGGGGTCTTTGACATAACATCTGTTATTTCCTTGGCACGATAAACATTTCCTGTCTGACATGGCGGCCGCCACGACAAGACACGTCCCGTTACAACTATAAAATGAAGGATTTCTCTGGCTTTGATAAATATTTAAGGTAATGTAAGTACTCAACAATAAAAATTACAACTTAGATTTAGTCAATTTTTAATTAGTTTAGATATTTGAATGTAAACACTCTAATACAAATCTACATTTTATACCTTTAAATAACTTCAAATGTGAAATAATACCTTATTATGAGTCATAATGCTTGGCTGAAAAGTTGGCCTGTAGCAGGTAAAAAAACCATCGGCATCATTCAAAAGAGACTTAGCAAAGAACCACATGGATGATGTATGTGACCTTATCTTCCAGACATGCACACAGTACAGAAGTAAACAGTGTCTCATTTACAAATGGATGAATAGACTGTAAAACTCTTCTACTCGGGACATGTTTGAACATCCTTCCAAACAATGTCAAGTCTTTTTGTTGTCGTCTGAGGTTGGATCAAGGATCTTTTAATAATTCCACTTTGCAGATACTTCGTCTATTACAGTGGTTTAACAGCAACCTTTTTCTTTTACATATATGTTCTTTTTGAATTTAAACATAAAGCATCTCTCTTTTTAACATTCTGTCTACCAATATCTTTGTCTTTACTTCTCTCTCTATATCTCTTACTTCTACCAATCTATCCTATATCTGTTTTTCCATCTGGCTGTCTATCTCTATAAACCTCTCCTGCTCCTCTTTCTATCGCTCTGTCTCATCCCATCTCTGCACTCCCTCGACACAGGCAGTAAAAAATGTGACATGAGGTCTAATCTCTCACCAAAGCACACTGAACACGATGCTGAGGGACAAATTCACTTCTAAGGGTTTTGTGTACTTGACAAGCACCTGTGCCCTTTTTTTATTTTTATTTTTTATGAGAATCTTTATCTTGTTATTCCTCTACCCAGGGTGCCTCCATGTCCCAAGACAGCCATCTGTGTCGTGTGTAACTGGATTCAAAAATGACATCCTGAGGGCTCCTAATATAAAAAGGACAAGGTTAAACAAACAGAGAAATTACTTGAAAACTCCCGACACACACGCACACACGCACACACACGCACACGCACACACACACACACACACACACACACACACACAAACACACACACACACACACACACACACACACACACGGTGAGCTGTGTGTTTGATCTTTGGATGGTTATGTTTTCATACTGTCCATAAAAGGAAACGTTAACAAATGAAAGTTATTTCTCTCTGTTAAGTGGAGTTGTTGAGAAGCTCGCCTGTAATAGAATGAATCATATTAAGAGGCTGGAGAGTCACACGCTCTCAAGTGCTAACTTATAAATGCAAATATGTGCTGAGCCCTCAGAATTGCCAAAGCATTTGTCTATTATTTACTGAGAATAAATCATGTGAGCTGTCTGCTCAGCCTAGGAGAATCCCAGCAGCATCTCTGCCTAGTTGTTCCTGATGGTTTGAATCCAGAGAGGGTGGAGCCTGCATTTCAAATCATTACAATCCGAACAAAACAGAGTTTCACAGTATTTCTTAAGATTGCTGCAGTTTCCCAGCTCTCCCTAACCCCCCCCCCCCCCTCAAATATTCATAAAACATATCACTGTGAGTCCTACTCCTTGTGGGAATGATGACCAAACTGTTCAATTTCTGTCTCAAGGACAGACGAGTTAATTCTTGTGCAGTTTTGGTTTTGAAAATCACGTTCTTGCAAGGTTAATTAATGATGTGTTTTTAATTACAAGCTCAAACAAACAGGGTGCTACAGTCTGTCAGATTCTGCTGGGATCTTTTTGTTGGATTATTTTTGTGACTTTTCTTTTGTGTGCCTTTATTGACAGGGCAGCTAAGAAGGAGATATTATGAGAAGAGTGTTGAGTATGTCATGCAGCAAAGGGTTGAGCGTCGGAGTTGCTGCTTTATGGTCTTTGGTTTCTTTTAATAGGAGGAACTTACTCCCCTTGACAATTGTCAAGTGTTATATAAATAATGTATATATTTTCTTCACTTTGGTGATGGGGCAACAACTGCAGATAGGACAAACATGTTGGCTGACAGCTGCTGAATTACTCAGCAACATTAGCATTCACATTCTGTCATGTTTGTGTCATGTTTTCTTTTTTTAAAATCCCTGCTCTGGTTTGCAACGACTCCTGGAATCCTTGGCCTTTAAGTTGCTTAATGTTTTTAACCTGCTAGTTGTGGACGTTGTCTCTCTGGTTCTCATTGCCCGTTAGTGTTTGGATAAGAGCTGAACGAGTTGACCTGGTTGGTAAAGGCGTGTAGAATCTTAACTTGTATTACCTCTATAATTTCAGCATCACACAAACCAACGATTATTTCATCCCTTACACTTTAACATTTAATTTCTGAGGCATTTTGAACTTCCTAAAGTGGAAAATGTGGCCCATGTTTCTTCTTCTGTCACCTTCAAGAAAGCGAGAATCTCTCGGTCATTGTTAATGAATTTTTTGTTTTTGTTTTTTAAAAACAAGACCTATCCAAATGATGTTTTAATCTATCCCTGAACCTTGAGTATTTTTCCTTTAAAATAAAAATCAGTTTCACATCTTTACATTTGAATCCCATGTGTTCTGGCTTACATCATAGAGTGTATAAAACATGGACGTAGTCTGAGTGAAGTGGCCCATTGGTTTCTGAAGTGAACTTTTGAAGCCCAACGATGATAGTTGCCATATTGGTGGCTCAAACTAACTTTTGGTCAGCGTAGAAATGGTGAAAGAGGTGAAGCTGAGCCTCCTGGCAAAAAAGTTACTGTCAGTGATGTCAGCCATGACCCTAATTATGTATAACTCTGATGTAGATAAAACAAAATGTATCCCTGTACAGTATTTACCAATAAAGCCGTGAACCATTCAAACCAGGCTGTAAACATATTTATCTCTGCTGTCAAAAAAGGCTTTTTTTTTTTTTTTTACAAGTATCCAGCCTCAAGTGGACACTTGAGCAAGTTCATTTGTTTGTACTTGAGCAGTGGTTTCATTTTTCAACACCAGAGGTTGCCGCCTGATTTGACCCTTTCCCCCCCTTAGACCAACAGCTCACGTGCGTTGTTGTGTCATTGACTGCAGATTAGTTTGTAAAAATGATTTTAATTTCCAGAAATTGTCAACCTCTAGCCTTTAAGGTATTTTCGTTCTCCAGCTTCATAGAGCCTGTGGTATACAGTATACTGTAGGACAGCAAGTGGGAAAGTATCTCCTGAATTAGAAACACGGAGATCATTAAAAAGGCAGAGAGAAAAGAGAGAGAGAGTTTTGGTCACAAAGCATTTTTCGTCAGGTAGATGAGAAGGTGTCAACACTTGTGTTTATAGATGTTGTTTGAAATGTTTGGTCATCTTTTGTCATCGCATAGTGGCTGTCAAAGCTTTACGCCAGGACGGACAAATAACAATCGGCTTACATTGTTTTAGAAAAAACATGAAAGAAAAGAACATTTTGTTTGCTTTTGGCAAAGAATAAATCTGTATCCTGCTCCCAGTCCACGCTCATATAATGCACCATAGATCCTGCCTTTATGAGAACAACACAACAACTCCATGTGATGTAAAAGCAGATACAAACATGTGATATTATGCAAGTGTATAAACATCCTCAGCATGCAGTTGTCTGAGCACAACTACACACACCTGCTCTGTCTCATTCCTACTTTCTACACATTGCTTTATTTGTGCGGTGTGTCTGATTGGCTAGAGCTTGCGAGCTGAGGCAGACCTGTGACTGGCAGGCAGCCAGAACTTAACTGAGTGAGGTATATATTTTATTTCAATCATTTGATTCAGGGTACTCTGATTCATTCAATACGGAAAGCAAATGTAGTAGAGCAGCATAGTAATGCAGTTGTTTTATTTAAAGGATCCACCGGCGTTTGCTCCCTGTGCACATAGTTAATTGTATTGTAGCGTATATCACTGAAGCTGTTGGCACATAACTCCCCAAACAAGGCACGAAAATCAAACATTTACGATTAGAAACTGTGCTCTGATTTCTTCTTTCTGATCACTTGGTGAGGCCTGGGTCACTCTAAAATGGCATGTAAATACATATATGTCATCTTTTTGCTGCTCCAGATAGGATAGAAAAATACACGTCTTATTTGTTTTTCTAAAGCATGGAGATGCATATTGGGAGAGACAGCTAAGATGTATCTAACACGAGTCATGTGGCTGACAAAGCTACCAAAAGTGTCACTGGTGATCCATCTCTCCTTTAGCTCTCATATAAGCAGACCCACACCCACTGTCCTGCTCGCCAATGCATCTCAATTCAATTTGTCTTTATTCCTCAGATTTGTTATCAAAATCAAAAAGTGAATGAGTTTCTTCTCATTAATACTGCTCTGAAGTAATAGCAAAGAAGAGAGTCACGTGACCATTGTTACATCTGCCTCTCTCAGTATGCATCGCCATGCCTTAGAAAAACAACTACAACATTAGTGTGCTTTTCTGTCCTGTCCAAATGTACAAATAAACAAAGACCCGTGCCCATCACAGATATGGATTCAGAGGAAATGTTGTCTGATGCACAGTGACGAGTACCTCAGATCTGTTTTTGACATAAACATTACATAAATAAATATGTACTAAACATCTGAGTGAAGTTTTAAACTCACCTCAGATCAATTTAATCAAGCAAAGAACACCCTTAAACTCCCCTCTCTCTCACACACACACACACCCAGGCACCAGATGCACGCAGACACACACACAGACAAACACAGTTGGGTGGCTGTGGCTTAGCGGTAGAGGGATTGTCTCTCAACCAGTAGGTTGGGGGTCCGATTCCTAGCTCCTGCATTCAGAGTAGTAATCTCAAGTCCATTTACCATTTTAAATACAATGATAGTGTCTAATAATGAATGGATATAAATGGCATATATTTAAATCACTGATGTTATTACAAACGAATGTGATCAGTTTCATAGAACAATGAAGGATGTTAACATACTGCTCCATTTGAAGAGCGTTGTCAAATGATAACACAGGGCCATTCTCCTTATGATCAGACAAATCCAGAACACTCCAAAACCCAGCGTGTTATATTTTATCTGCATACGGTTCAGGTTACTTCATGTTCGCATTAAATCCTTATGCAAGGATTAAATGTAATTCAAGTCACAACAGATCTGAAATATTGAAGCGGAACTGCGCAGCAACCCCATTAATTTGTCAGACTAGAAAATTGGTGATAAATTTATGGTCTGCAGGAAAAGATGTGCAACAGTTTAAATGGCATCTCTAATGCCATGTGTCGCTCTCCTTCACTGAACGGTCTTAACCTTGACTCTGACTCGGGTTTTCCGAGCTTTTAGGTGTTTCCCCTGAGGATATCGCTGTCTGCTTCAGAAAGGTTGCATGAACATTTCCAATGAAGCGGATAAAGAGCAGTAATGGAAGGATATGTACAGCATGCAGCTGTAGCCTCTCTAGCAGAACGACCAATCTGAACAGAAGCAGAGATGTGGTACTTTCCCTTTCCAATTGGACCGGCCAGAATAATTTAGCAAAGAGGTGTTTCATCACACAAACACATTTTGCCCATCTACCTGTTTTACAATAAAAGGCATTTTTAAATACGTTCTGTGTTTTAGAAAGCGACTTAAGGAAAAGACTTGAGCCTAAGCAGTAGTGTATTTAAAGAGTTAAGGTGATAAAATAGTAAAAATCTATAGTTGTTGGGCTTGTATTTCAATATATATGTGTATTTTAATGTCTTATCTTTGCTTAAAGAGGTCTGTGCTCTCTTTTGTAACTGTGTAAAGCACATGTCTGCACAAATTATTGAATTCCTTGGTAACTTGGGGACTAGATTGGGAGAATTGGGTTGCACACAAGTGGAAACCTCCGGTCTTGAAAAATGAAGCCAATGTGGAAGAGCAAAATCCTGCAGTTCATCGAGGGTTCGCTTAAGGGTTTGCTCCAGGAGTCCTGGAAGGCACTTACACACCACAGCCAAAAAAGCTGTTTTTACAGCATGAATAAACATGTTTACAGCCTGGTACAAAAAACAAAATAGGTCTGATTAGTTATTGTCATCACGGGCACACACTGTATGGGGGGTGAATATTTTTTAAACGTCTCTGTTTTGAATTTATGAATGATACCTGTTATCCATAGTTAGGTGCGTAGCTGACATGATTGACAGGTGGGCGCGATGTAACGGTGGGTCATGAGGCTTAACACCCGCCTCAGCTCCAGCTCTCAGCCTGTTGTTAGGTTGACTGAAAGTTAGGCTGAGACAGCATTTCCATCATGGCGGCTGCTGCCGATGAGCCTCCAGAGCCCCCTGCAGGAACAGATGGCTGACCTCACTCAGGCTTCGTTTATTAATATTTACAGTCAATGGTTGCACAGATATTTTGTGTTGCATTGTTTAAGTTTATGTTTTCTGTTTGTTATATTTGAGTTTTTCTTATCTTTAAAAAATAAATATGAAAAATGCTTGGTTCCTCGTGTCAGTGGTAAGGGGATGAAGACAGTGTGAGACGAACGGGATATTTGGGGCAGGAAACAGGTGTTAAATTTTCTTGTACTGGCATTCTGTAATTTTTGTGATTATGATGATGGACAAAGGAGGAAAATGGCTGGATACACAGCAGAAAGCTGCTGCCTTAACTGCAGCAGTAGCTACACAGCAGCAGAGACCTGGTAGGTTTTCCGTCCAATTTAAATGGACTGCTGAATTTGTCAAGTGTTTGTGATTGGTGAAGTGAACAAACACACAGCTGACTCAGGCCTTTGGCTGCCTGCCAGCTCTGCTGAGCCTGTGATACATTTTTCTTAGAGACCTATCCCCGGTTAAATGGTCATGTTTGAACATTTACGATGCCACTATTGTCTTTCCAAATTGTTTTTGAGATTCAGAAAAAGAAAACTGGCAAGGATGATTGCTTCCGTCCATCCCACAATGACATATCTCTCTGGGTTTGAAAATTACAACCGGTCTTAATGGTTCAAAAGCCTTTTAGTGCAAACAATGACATCCTTGAATAGCCTTCACTGAGGCTATGGCAACTGGGATAAGAAGGCCAAGAGTTGATTAGCCCCGTTTACCCTTATAGCAGCTAATGTTGTCCAAAGTGACCCTGATGGATGAAATGAGTTTAAACCAACTGACCAAATGCTTTAGTAACTGCACATTTTCTCACTGCAGAGGATAAAAAAGAGAGACACATGAATAACCTTAGAAGCAGTATATTAAAACACGCAGAATAGAGTTTAAATGGTAATCCTCTCCTGGTGAACAGTGTTCATTTACCAGCATTCATTTTCTATTAAACCTCAAATAAAATATATTGTAATTCTCTTGTTAAAGTATTTCATCCTATCACCAATCTGAGACAAGAAATCAATTCGTTGTCCAATCAAAAATAGCACAGCGACATTTTGATTGATGTTATGTTGATTTTTTCAGGAAAAAATCCCAAATATTCTCTGCTACTAGATTCCCAGTCTGGAGGATATGCACTTTATTTTATGATAGGGAATTCAACAATTTTGGGTTGTCAATCAGATATAAATGATCTCCTTTTAGTCAACTTTTGGTACCTTTCATTTGGCTACTTTCTATCATTATTCTTCTCTTGTGTAGTCTAAGAAATAACATTTACATTAGGGGATTTTTTTCATGTAAAGAAGTAAGTATTTGTATTCGTATCTATTCCCAAAGGAAACCAGTTTGGTTGCGGACTGAGACAACCCAATGAAGTCGTTCATTTCACAGTCTGAGAGGATGCAGGATGAGTTGCACATTAGTGTAGCAGCAAGCATTCAACACTTCTTTAACAATGTTGTTAACATGTCATTTCATGTCCTGTTATCCAACTAGTTCTCACCACAGCACACAGATTAAGAACACAAAGCATGCTCCTCCACCTCACACAGACACAGAAAACCAAGCAGTTTAAGTTTAAGCCGCTTTTTGAAAAACGATTACCACACCAGATGAAATGTATTCCAGTACACAAAGCAGGAATTCCCCGAGCCAATTTTCACAAGACCAGAACACAAATAACCCATAAAGGGAAGCTGCTGATTACTCATACAGAAGTCTTTAAATATATCATTTGCTATAATAAGAAGCCTGTGCGTTGAAAGTTTATCCAAGGCCAGAGAAAATAGATCGAGCCTAATCTCAGTTCTTGGACATGTCTTCAAAGACATGATTTAAGATTCAAAGATTTTATCATCAGGATTATTTTTTTTTATAGCTCTGACTCACTCAAAGCTCGGAGGAAATCTTAATTGAAAAGATCTCTTAAGCATGAAGGAATGATTTCTAGAGAACAATTTAGTAAAAGTTCAAGGGTAAACATTATCCTTAGAGTTCATCTCGGGTCATCTTGGGTGGGCGATCTTGTCTTTACTTGTCTAAATGACAAGTAGAGACTGTAGTAAATATGGACAGCAAAAGGACTCCAGCGGAGAGACGTCAAAAGATTTAGAGCTCCGCCTGCTGACTGGCTGCAGTATAGGTCATAAACTCTTCCTCGTCCTCCATGTCAAAGGTAAAATATGTAGAATATTTATACAAAAAAATATCTAAATTAACTAAAAAATTACTAAGCCTGCGTTATATATTTTTTTGTTGAGTACTTACATTACCTCAAATATTCCCAACAGTTTTCAAAGCCACAGAAATCATTAATTTTATTGTTGTAACGGGACATTCCTTGTCTTTGCAGGTGCCATGACAGACACTGGAAACAACAGATGTTGCGTCAAAGACCGCTACACAAGGAAGCGAGAACTGCTACTGAAAGCTGCCGTATTGCCGTATAAAGACATCATGTAAATTATACTTGGATCCATCGTCGGTAAACATATTCTCTTTCTCAGGTCTATTTCGCCCGTTTGTCTTGACTACGGTCAACTCAGAGTTACTTTTTCATCGGGGGTGGGGGTGGAGTAGCACAGAGAATCACTCCCATGATTTCCCGCCAGCTTCAACGTCCTCTTTTGTTTTTGATTGGGAGCCCCCTGGTGGCTGAATTTACATACTGTGCGTTTAACAGATTGATCACGGGGAAAATACACGTCAAATACATTTTCCTAAAACATGCTTTCTTTCATCTTAGTTAGTTCTTATCATGCTGATTCATGTCCAAGTGTTCACTTTTAAAAACAACTTTAGTTTTGATCAGCTATTTGATATGAAAAAGAGTGGATGTGACATCATGATTGACAGCTCCGTTAAGTATGCGTCTCCTGCAGCGCTCTTTACAGGATAAGCAGCGTAGAGGAAGAACAGCGAGAGAAAAGGCAACAATGATTAACACAGGAGTCATTTTACTTTTGAGTGTCTGCTTCTAACTGATACAAGACTCTATCGTGCTTTCGACTGGTCCGACCTTAGGGATCTTTGCCATTTTATTCGTAAATGTAAGGGGCGGAGCATCAACACTGTCTCAAGGTCTCTACTGCTCAACTCTGGCTTTGAATGACATCACCAATTTTGTACACAGAGGGAAACATGTTGTCCATATTTATTCTATCCATGGTCTAAATACAGTTAAATGTGCAACAGCGCAATAAAACCACCCACACAGATTGTTTTCATACAGACAGAGCATAAAATAAAATTTAAAACGCATAAACAGAGGTTATGTTTGAATGTCTGTCCTACACACACACTTGTAGGAGAATAATGTTTGCAATTCCCTGCCCTGATGGCAACTGTTTTGCAGCTTTAGTATCTGTTCCTTTCAGTCATTCTGCAGTAATTGCAATGTGATTACAGGTTAAGTCTGTAACCTTTCCCATTTAAACATAGATACCTTCCGGGATTAAAGTAGGTGCATGCAACAATGCTCCCCTCTCTGATTTACTTCAACTTTTATAGCCTCCGGAGGGAATTGGAGACAGTGACCTCGAGTGATCTACCTGTGTTTGAGGAAACTCTTGTAGCCACTCACTCCCTGAAGACCTTGAAGTCTACCTGCTTTGATAACAAGCAAAGAGACAACAAAGGCACTGGACAAGAACAAATCTTTATCTTAAAGAGTATCTTGAGACATTTTCCTCCACAGGTACAAAGCCAACCAGTCATATTTGATCTGCATTAGATAACTTCCTTTCCTGTTGCTGGGAATATTGTAGCTCAGTTTGGGCTGTCCGACAACTTCAATCAGGACCTCTTCATAGCCTTTGTGCTTCTTCCAACTCGTGAAGTGTTATAATCAGACTTGGCTGCACAGCTGCCAAATGTTCCATCATCTCATCGCAGAGTTTGAATATGTGATGATGTCTTGGATGAGCTTAGCTGGTGAGATGTCAGGGATGTTCAGCTGGAGGATTTGTAGCAGGAAGCAGGCTAGTTATTTTCAACACCAGTTTCCTGCTTCTCAATAGAATCCAAAAACTAACCTCAGTGTTTGAGCACACTTCTGGGTGGGTCAAAAGCTCTTCAAACATCAAGAGCTTCCAAACACCAAATTCTCTTATTGTGGCCCTCTGAGCTGTGGTGTGTATGTAGCTTGATCAACACCATGTATTACTGCACTATGGGATGAAGACAGACTAGGAGATGAAGATTTTCTGTGCAAATCACTTCCGAGTCTTTGGCTGTTAATTATGATGCATCCCAATTAATAAGTAATGTTCTTAAAATCTGAAATCACCAAGTAAAATTAATAGCCTTCAGTTATTGTAGCAACAGGGTCACAGTTTGTGGTTGGCCAGGTCAGTTAGGGGAGGCAGCCATGCTAAGGCGCTGAGGGGACGGCTAATTATCAAAATAATTCCCCTTAAGGTCATCCTTTCTCTCCATTTGTCCTTGTCTCCTCATCTCTTTCTCACAAAGCTTTCAAGCTCCATTGTGTCAGCACTCTGCTTTGGCTGAATGAATGCAGCTATGTAAATGGCTGTGCAAAATAAACAGTGAGAGGTGATCAGTTGTTTTTTAAGTCACTGCCTTGCTTTTACATTCATCCCATTTTTAAATACCTGACTCTTTAAGGTACTTGCTGCACGGTAAAGAACTCTGTTTTCGAGCTAATCTGTGTTAGCATCTGTCAGAGTTTATTCACCAGGTAATTAAGCACACTTAGCTAACACTAAAGCATGCTAAACAAAGCAGAAACACCTTCATAAAGCATGTAATGTTCTGTTTTTGTTCTTTTTAAACAAACTGCTATAGAGAGCTGCTTTCTCAACTCTATGATTAGCCTTATTAACATACGGACAGTTGCATGGTTTCAAAGAATAGGTCAAATAAACAGCCAATAGGAAAACTCAATTGATAGCCTTTAGCTAGCTAAAGAAAGGCCGACTTCATCCCTGACTCTGTCTATAATGTGTTGTACGAGTGGGAGGCCGCCTGGGGAAGATCCACATGGGAAATAACCATTGGAAGAGGCTAAAAAACTGATTTCTTCTACGCCAAAAAATAAGCCTGGGGACAGTTTTTGAATTAATGATACGATTCATTTTTAAACTCAAGTGAAATAAATGATTAGACTTCAATTTTGAAATATTAAATTTGATCTATAAATTACCTTTAAATTTAGATGGATGCTTTCACTTAAACTTGACAGATCAAGATTAGATGATAAACAATACGAGAGGCCTATATACATTTCTTTTTGCTTTGTGGTGGGTGTTTTAAATACAAATCAGCATTAAATAATTGGCACGTTTTCATTTTGGCAGAACTAAAAGACAGCAGATCTAATGGATCCGTTTGGGGATTGTTCATAAGGGACAACTGATACCTCCTTGTTGATGCCCCCCCAACATATTATGGCACTGTTGCGATGTTGGGATGTGAGTCTGAAGTAATATGTGTAGGTTTGGAAGTTAATAAAGGGAGGGGGGATTAGGGAAATTAAGTAGTCTGAGTAAGTCATTTAAGGACATGGACATTTCTTAAGGGTACAGATAACTAATTTAAGAGACCTAAATATCACATCAATTTTCCATTGGATAACTGCCAGGCTGTATAATTGCTTGTCTTCACCTGGAAATGCAGACGACTGACAATTGTTCTGTCATTCAAAAACCTTGACAACATCCTGTGTAGCATTGATCGAACATGCCTGAGCTGCCTCAGGGGATGTCAGGCTCAGGCTCTCTCTAAAGAAAAATATCCATCTCCACGTCAAGGTTCCCGTCCATCAATGTGTCTGTTCTTTGTTGTAACCATCGAAAAATATTGCACACTTGGATAAAGGAAACTCTTGGAATCACAGACTCCAAAACTTTATAAATATTGAGCCTCATGATTATACAGCACCAGCTGCACTCATGTGGGCATGTCATCAGGACACCCGTAGGGCCTGCTGCCTTGTAAGAGTCTGCATGGCTAAATTACCACATGAGCATTGGTCAGCATGAAGGCAAAAGCAGCAGTTCAAAGCTCAGCTCAAAGCTTCACTGAGGATGTGCACCCGCTGGACGCCGCTGACCGTAACATCTGGCAGCCAAGTTTAAAGTCGAAAAAAGTAGGCGGCAGCAAAAAAAAAAAAAAGACACTTAAAGTGCACTTACTCAAGTTTCTCAGATTGAGATGCTGTTGGACACAAGTTGCTCTGAGATTCACTAGACAGCAAAAGTCAAACGTGTGTGTGTGTGTGTGTGTGTGTGTGTGTGTGTGCACGTGTGCGTGTGTGTGCGCGTGTGCGTGTTCTTGTGTGTGGGTGTGTGTGTGTGTCAGAGAGGGGGAGAGAGAGACACACTTCATTTGACCCTTTCTGCCTCTAAGTCTTTGAATGGATGTGGTCTCCATCTTTTGTGAATTTACCACCAAGTTTTCAAATCACACTTACAATAATAGAACACACATTACTACATGATAACAGCACATTAATAGCACAAAGTCATTATAAGAGCCAAAGAAGCCTTCAGATCTTCAGTGATTTGTCTGGTCCTAAGCTGACACGAGACAAAAAGACAGTAACAGGTCCATTCACCTGGATTATGACAACGCCCAAAATTGCACGAATAAAAAGGCAACGTTTTGGCATTGAAATGCCAAAACGTTGCATTCCAATGCATTTATGCAATTTAGACTGTGTGCACAAGTTTGCCTTCAGTTTTTGATTCTTAAAAACATAAAATTACCAAACATAGCTGTCCTAGGATTTCTATTTTCTGCAGTGACAACAAAACAGGAAGCAATATCCTTTGATTTTTACTATTGTATCATATCGAAGATTAATATTTGGAATGATGACAACCCTAGTAAAAACAATTTTGGATTGTTTTTGAATTTTTTTTTAAACCCACATAAATCCCAATATTCTACATGTGCTCCATATTTTGCAACATCTAAGCACATGTCAACACATCCTGAGAACTTGGAGAATTCATGTGTTTTTTTCTTTAAGAGTGATCAAAATAAATCCCCTTAATGGCAAGTTGTTTTTGTTACCTCTTGCTCCAAAATAATAAAAAAATGTCCTGCAACTTCTTATCATGAAATGCATTATTTTTAAGAAAAAAAAAAGAATGATTTAGTCTTTGGAGCTGAGAAATATTGATGCATGTGATGAAACAGAATGTACTGATAAATAATCCTTACCTCTTCAGCATAGGCGTCACAGAGTTTGTGTCCCGAGAGCAGCTTATTTTTCAAGCTCTTGTTCTGAAAAAGAGAGCAGAGAGAAAGCATGAATCCATTGGTTTCTGCCGTGTGTTCCGCACTACATGTTCCCGTAACATTTCTCACTGGTCTATAAAAAGAACTATCGACTCAGTGGGCCTCAGTTTCACCAGCAGGGCATTTGGCTGTCGAGGAGCTCTGACAGAAAGTGCTCGGTTGCCTCTTGATTTGAGACGTGGCCGTGGAGCAGACGGGAGTGCCCTGTCTGAGCGTCTGAAAGAGCACTCGTGCTCACAGGCATCTGAAAGGTCAGACGTGAAGCTCGGGGCCAGACCCCAAGTGAACTTTAAACGTGATCAGTAAAGCTTTAAAATTAGTGAATGGCAGTCGGTGGAGAGATGCCAAAGTAGAGGTCAGAGGGTCTTGTCGCATTGTGACATTTTAGATGCTCACTGCAGTTTTCTAAACAATATGGAAGCCTAAGACTGATTAATGACTAAGTAAGCACGACTGTGTGTTACACTTATATACATAACATCTTCATGAAAATATCCAAGTTAAATGGAGACTAAAAACACTTTATATTTTGGAAACGGCCCTTCAAGGTAGAATATAAAAACCTTGATGAAGTTGTTAAAGGTCACATAGATGCAAAATACACATCACCATGTTTTTTGAAACACTTTTATGTGTCCCTAGTCTATCTACAAATCCCCAAATTATGAGAATTGTCCATCCTGTCTGTCTTGTGCCTGCTACACTTTTCAGAAAATGTGTGCTCAAACAGGCCTTTGGAGATTTCCCTTCATGACATCACAAAGGGCAGTAACCCCTCCCCCAGGTGGGTGACACTCCCACAGCTAGGTGTTTGTTCTGCCCTCTGAGTCTGCATTTCCACTGTAAACAATAGGGCATGGAGCGAGAAAGCCAGAGTCACCCAAGCCCTTCCAGAGAAGGGCGTGGTCAGACACAGCTCATTTACATTTAAAGCTACAGACACAGAAACAGCCTGTTCTGAGCAGGGCTGAAAAAGAGGGGTTTAAAGGCATGATCAAAAACTGGATCAGAGTGGATGTAGAACAAGAAACTTCACAGACATGTTTTGGGGAGCTCTGAGAATTATTTAAACTTTTTGAAGAGGAGGATAATATGTGGCCTTTAAATCTCTTCTTCCTTTCATAAATATATAACTTCCTTTATTTTGAAACCATGCATGAAGTTAAATAATCATGGTTAGTCAGATGTGCAGAGCTTTTCTCATAGTTGTTTGGGTTGTAAAAAGGCTAGGGACATATTAGTGTTAGACATTTATGGTAAAGTGTATTTTGTATAATATTTGACCTTTAAGTCATAGATACATTTAAAGATAACTCACAGGTTTCTGGTCAGAGGTTAAATTGAAGAGACCAGGGTACCATGATCTTTAGCTCTCAGTAAAATGGACTATTATCTTTTTAAAATAAGGTAATGGCACAGACAAGAGGGGGCATGTAAAGGCACAAGAGAATGGGAACTTAAGGCAATAACAGCATTCAAAGAGAAGGGATTTTCCTTTTTAATTGACAATGATCTGTTAGCAAGATTGGCCACAAACCAACTTAATGTTCTGCCAAAAGTGCCCATCCAGATCTCAAGATGACCCAATAAAACAGCACAATGATCCATGACAAAAAGCTTGGCCGGGGTTTAAAAGAACCAAAATTGTACAGTCTCCTGCATTGGCAGTTAAGAGAAGGTCATTCGAGGCAGGATGTCTTCAGTGTGATTTAAAACGAGCCCGACTGTCGCAGAAATGTAATCACAGTGCAAAAAGTACAACACATGGTACAGTGTTCGACACTGCACACAACATAGTGCACCATTAATCAGAAAGTGTGCATCGAAAATGCTAAACTGATATGATGTATGAGGCTGTTTTAGTGCATGCTTGGTTAGTTTTACATGGGACAAATAGGGAGAGAGCAGGGGGAAAAAGCATATATCCCCCCAAAAATGAAAACACACACATACTTTGAATACGTCACATCAAAGTTCCATGCATAAATAAGGAAGAAGTTACGCCTCAGTCGTCAAATCTTTGTAATCGCATGCAGTTTCATGCAAAACATTCTAAAAAATAGCCTGCTTTCCAAAAATGAGTTTTTACTGAGGGGCTGGGGAAATATAAGGCAAATGTTTCACAGATCCCGAACACGTGTTGAGGGAAATGGGGCCTAAAATTGCTTCATTGGCTCAAGAAACCGAAAGATGGTCTCATAACTTTGGATAATGACGGGAAATAACCGCCACTGTTACCCAACTAAGCCTGATGTCACTCCTGTTTTATCTAAGGAAACAAATGTAATTAGATACAACTTTATCATAGCAACCTGTCATGATTGGGTCTTTGTTTAGTTTGTATTTTGGAGTTTAGTTTAGTTTTAGGTTTTATTTCTCTTTTTCCCTAGTGTTGCTTGTTTCCCTGTGTGTTAATGTTTCCTAGTGTTGTCTTTAGTGTTTCCTGTTTTATTTTGTGTTTTCTTCTCCTTGTGTCTCTCTGTGTTTTGTTACATTCTGTGTGCTTTCAGTGTTCTATGATTTACTTTGTTGTCTTCAGTGTTGTCTTAATTCCTGTCTCTGTGTTTCCCCTGTTCTGATTGCCCTGATTGTACTCACCTGTGTTTTGTTTGTTTCACCTGTCTAACTAGTCTCACCTGTGTTGATTACCCCTGTGTCTATTTAGTCTCTGTGTTTCTTCCCCTCTGTGTCGGTTCATTGTCGTTAGTTGTTAGTTAGATGTTGGATGTCGTTTGTCATTTGTCTCCCTGTGATTCCTTGTGGCTACCTTTTTGGATTTTTCTTATAGTAAGTTTTGTTTTGCTTTTTGCCTTTTTAGTTTAAATAAATTATTTTTGTTATCTGCAATTGGGTCCTCCTCCTCCTCATTCCAACCCGTGACAGAATGAACCGACCAGACCCGGGCCCAGCGGATGGATGTTTTTTGTTAGAAATACGTGAGGTTACTTATAACCTCACATGTTTAAAGAATGATTTAAAAATGGCTTGTTGTGATGAGGAAAGGGAGGCAGCCATTTCCGAGGCACAAGAGGAGATCCTCTCAAGGCCATGGCTCAGGCACCTTCTCCCTGAGTGGACAAGAGACTTTTTCTCCTCTTCTTCCCAGCCATGCCAGCTAAAGCCTCAGCTCAAGCCTCAACCTCAGCAGCCTGTCTACCAGCCCAAGCCACAGCCTCAGTCCAGGCCTCTGCATGAGCCTCAACTCAAGCCTCAGCTCAAGCCTCAGCTCAAGCCTCAACCTCAGCAGTCTGTCTACCAGCCCAAGCCACAGCCTCAGTCCAGGCCTCAGCCCAGGCCTCAACCGAAGCCTCAGCAAGAACCTCAACTCAGGCCTCAGCCCATGTTGCTTCCCAGCGCACCCGAGTCTTCGCTTCCCAGCGAACCCGAGTCTTCGCATCCCAGCGCACCCGAGTCTTCGCTTCCCAGCTCACCCGAGCCTACGCTGCCCAGCTCACCCGAGCCTACGCTGCCTAGCTCACCCGAGCCTACGCTGCCCAGCTCACCCGAGCCTACGCTGCCCAGCTCACCCGAGTCTACGCTGCCCTTCTCACCCGAGTCTACGCTGCCCAGCTCACCCGAGTCTTCACTGCCCAGAGCTCCAGTGACTTTGCCCCTGTGCTCCCCAGTGACTTTGCCCCTCTGTGCCCCAGGGCCTCAGCCTCACTGCGTCCCTGCAGAGCGCCCTCTGCTGCCTGTGACTGCTGAGCTCCGTAGTCCCCCTGTTGAAGAGAGGGGGATTTCTGCGGATTCCCTGTCGGCGGTCCGGCCGATTCCTGAGGATTCCCTGTCGGCGGTCCGGCCGATTCCTGACGCCCCCTCGGCGGTCCGGCCGACTCCTGACGTCGCCTCGGCGGTCCGGCCGACTCCTGACGTCACCTCGGCGGTCCGGCCGACTCCAGACGTACCCTCGGCGGTCCGGCCGATTCCTGACGTCACCCCTGACGTACCCTCGGCGGTCCGGCCGATTCCTGACGTCACCCCTGACGTACCCTCGGCGGTCCGGCCGACTCCTGACGTCGCCTCGGCGGTCCGGCCGACTCCTGACGTCACCTCGGCGGTCCGGCCGACTCCAGACGTACCCTCGGCGGTCCGGCCGATTCCTGACGTCACCCCTGACGTACCCTCGGCGGTCCGGCCGATTCCTGACGTCACCCCTGACGTACCCTCGGCGGTCCGGCCGACTCCTGACGTCGCCTCGGCGGTCCGGCCGACTCCTGACGTCGCCTCGGCGGTCCGGCCGATTCCTGACGTACACTCGGCGGTCCGGCCGATTTCTGACGTCACTCCTGACGTACCCTCGGCGGTCCGGCCGACTCCTGTTTCTCCGTTGGAGGATCTGCCCACTCTCATGTCTCTGTGGGAGGCCCTGCCAACACCTGATTCCAAGTTGGAGGTCCTGCCCACTCCTGTTTCTCGGTGGGAGGTTCTGCCCACTCCTGTTTCTCCGTTGGAGGATCTGCCCACTCCTATGTCTCGGTGGGAGGCCCTGCCAACACCTGATTCCAAGTTGGAGGTCCTGCCCACTCCGGTTTCTCAGTGGGAGGTTCTGCCCACTCCTGTTTCTCCGTTGGAGGATCTGCCCACTCCTATGTCTCGGTGGGAGGCCCTGCCAACACCCGTTTCCAAGTTGGAGGTTGTGCCCGCTCCTGTTTCTCCGTTGGAGGATATGCCCACTCCTATGTCTCTGTGGGAGGTCCTGCCAACACCTGTTTCCAAGTTGGCGGATCTGCCCACTCCTATGTCTCTGTGCGAGGCCCTGCCAACACCCGTTTCCAAGTTGGAGGATCTGCCCACTCTCGTGTCTCCGTCAGAGGTCCTGCCGACTCCGCAGCTTCCTGAGCACTCGTCTGGGGTCCTGCAGACTCCTGCGCCATCGTCAGAAGGCCTTCGGACTCCCCCTGAGCTGGTCTCTGTGTTTGGTCGGCCTCCTGGCCGCCCACCTGAACTGTTTCCTGTGTTTGGTCGGCTTCCTGGCCGCCCACCTGACCAGCTCACTGTGTTTGGTTGGCCTCCTGGCCGCCCACCTGAACTGTCTCCTGTGTTTGGTCGGCCTCCTGGCCGTCCCCCTGAACTGTTCCCCGTGTTTGATCGGTCTCCCGGCCGCCCCCCTGAACTGTTCCCCGTGTTTGATCGGCCTCCCGGCCGCCCCCCTGAACTGTGCACCATGTCTGGTCTGCCTTCAGGCCGTCCACCTGAACTGTTCTCCTTGTTGGGCCGGCCTCCTGGCCGCCCTCCTGAACTGTCCGGACTATGTGCCCTGCCTCCAGGCCGTCCGCCTGAGAGCCCGGAGTCCCTCCTCCGGACCCCCTCCACCCACCCTGTTTTGGTTTATTGACGTTTTGGAACATCTGGGATCCGTCCCTTGAGGGGGGGGTTATGTCATGATTGGGTCTTTGTTTAGTTTGTATTTTGGAGTTTAGTTTAGTTTTAGGTTTTATTTCTCTTTTTCCCTAGTGTTGCTTGTTTCCCTGTGTGTTAATGTTTCCTAGTGTTGTCTTTAGTGTTTCCTGTTTTATTTTGTGTTTTCTTCTCCTTGTGTCTCTCTGTGTTTTGTTACATTCTGTGTGCTTTCAGTGTTCTATGATTTACTTTGTTGTCTTCAGTGTTGTCTTAATTCCTGTCTCTGTGTTTCCCCTGTTCTGATTGCCCTGATTGTACTCACCTGTGTTTTGTTTGTTTCACCTGTCTAACTAGTCTCACCTGTGTTGATTACCCCTGTGTCTATTTAGTCTCTGTGTTTCTTCCCCTCTGTGTCGGTTCATTGTCGTTAGTTGTTAGTTAGATGTTGGATGTCGTTTGTCATTTGTCTCCCTGTGATTCCTTGTGGCTACCTTTTTGGATTTTTCTTATAGTAAGTTTTGTTTTGCTTTTTGCCTTTTTAGTTTAAATAAATTATTTTTGTTATCTGCAATTGGGTCCTCCTCCTCCTCATTCCAACCCGTGACAGCAACCAGCGGAGATTTATTAACCTTTTTCACTGAATCAACAGCACATTTAAAATCCTTAATGAGTTTATCAATGGGCTAATTACCTGTAGCTAAGGGTCTATTCTTCAAACCCACCCGGCAGTACTCAAGCGAGAGCAATGAATATTCATTCAGGAAAACTAAACCCTCTAATCAAATGAACAGAAATAGAAACCCTGCACAAGACGCTGGCTGCTGCTCTTCTTTTACAGTGCAAACAGTACGGCATACTACACAAACAAGTGCATGCAGCAACTCCTTTGCCACGCATGTTTTGCTTGTAACGGATTACAGTGTATGAGCTTAGAGTGCGATGTAACAGACTTTGAAACAGCGTGATGGCTGATGCCAGCAGGGTGGTCCTGAGTGTCGCCAACGCTGTGGTGCTGCTGAGCTTTTTTCGACGGCAGTAATCTTCGAACTGTGCAGAGAATGGACCAGAAAACCTTATCTCACTGTGGGCTATGTGGGAGGCAGCTCTGGGAAGATCCACATGGGAGATGACGGCTGGAACGGGCTATAAAAAGTTCATCTCATTGCCACAGAATGACAATGTGGGCAATAAGTCCGTTTTGGAACACACAATGCATTTCATTTAAAATACAAGAAAGCAAAGTGAAATCAAATGTGATCATTTAGGAACATGTTTTCAGAAAGATGTTTTTCCAGTACCCCAGATTAGAAGAACTGCCAGCTTAAATTTAAGAGAGCTAAAACTTGAGAATGAATTACTACAATAGAGGAGGAACAATACGATCGACATTTCTTTTGGGATTGTGCAGGATGTTTCAGAAAAAGCTGTTTTTTTCCCCCAGTTTCCATTAGTCAAAACTAAAAGTAGATCTAACAACACAGATTTGGGAATATTCATGAGTGCCGACAGCTATCTCCTTTTTGTATCTTTTTAACAGGCTGTGTTTTATTACGCCACATTTCAGACACAGTTGGGGAGTCTGTCTGTCTGTAGCAGTTGGTGCCATTCTGGCTCCACTGACAGTGAAGTTTGTTTTCATCCACATGTAGCACCACTTGAATCAGCTATTATTGAAAACACAATATTGCCATGAGCAATTACGGCTTATAAATGGTGTATTAAATTAATTTAGGTGAAGATAACACATTTGGCGATTATGTGGCTGTGCTCTGATGATAGATTTGCCGCTCGATGTTGGAGACAGCTCAGTGTTATTAGGTGATAAGCCGGCTGTGAACCACAGGGACAGTTTGGATACAGATGGAGAGGAGGACTGTGCATCCACCAGCTGGCCTCTTGACATCTACATATAAATGATGTGGCCACCTCCACTATTCTCAATCTGTGTCAGGGCACAAAGTCACTGCATTAGAATTGAATACTGGATGACAATCATTCACAACGCAGCTGCAACTCTGAGTCACTTGATGATTAATTTGTTTATTTTCTTTAGCCATGCTAGCTTCACAGTTAGTCAATGTACTGCCATGAAATTTTATAAAAACATGAAGGTTCAAAAGACAATGCATCCAACTTCCTCTGTTGATCCCTGACTTTTTCTTTAGCATCTGCGTGAGCTTGAAATTTGTGTTTTTACTGAAATATGGCACCAACACTCGTACATATCCCTATGCAATTTTGTACAAACAATATATTAAGTTTTTGCACATTTTCAATATCCTACCTGTTAAATATCTGCAAGTTAGAATTTGCATTGTGAGTCTGTTAGCATTGTTGCTAAAGCTTAAAAGACTGCTATGCGTACATGAGACGGGACGATCCTTTATCGATCCCTCAGAGGAGAAATTTAGCTGATGCAGCAACACAAGACATGAAAGGCAAGAAGGGGAAATAGGAAAGTAAGTAAATAAATAAGAATAGATCAAATAAATCACAGCAGGAGTTATACATCCTCACATGGCTGCTAGCCTGCTTCCAAACCCTTAATCTTGTCTAAATTAACTAAATGTCATCAAAAGGATTTCTTTCTTTGGAATCATTTCTTATTGTAAGCCTACATCAAGTGTTTAGAACTGCCAGTCCAGGCTGGTTGGCGGCAGAAAGTCCTGGTCTTCACGAACATGAAGACTTCAATGTGTCTCAAACCTATTACTGTAACAAAGAATCAGCACATCATCAACATATTTGGCCAGTCTTCAGTAATTAATCTCAAAGTAGTAGTTGATGTTTTTTTATGTTCATTTGCTTCTGCATTACACTTTTAATTGAATAGCAAGCTTAAACTTCCGACATGGTCTTTAGGCTTTACGTTAACCATAATGTGATTTAGCAGGCTTTAAAAATGAGCTACGTGTAGTTTCTCACATACAACACGTTCTGGTCTCTGTGTCTTTCCTCCGCAATTCAATTCTCACTCCTACGCACACCTGTACAGTGTGCAGTATACAGTACATACAGTACTGTACATGCACACTGAGCAGAGGTAATGAGCTGAGAATGCTGTTGTTTTGGGAGCGGTGTGGTAAAACTGGCCGAGTATCAAAACCTCACTGTTGCACCTCTTCATCCCCCCCCCCTTGCAGACAGGCCACTGTTTGAGGATGTGTAAAACTGGCAGCTGTCACAAAATGTGACGTTGTTTAGCCTTGGGAAATACTGAGAGTGAAAATGCGATCCTCTGGAGCTTATATGTCACAGAGCATTATGCTAAATTGGATACACAGAGCCACATATGTTGTAGTGTGTTTCTCCCACAGTGCTGTCATGGGGGGAAAAAAGGTACATTTACATGCTGCACATATTTTCCATTTTGAAAATGCAACAGCACACAATCCATCTCTCATTGTCTCACAGGGCTTTTACTACTGATGCATGACAATCAGGGAAACCTGCTTCAACAATAAATCACACAAAGGAAATGTGCACAGTCTCAATGGTTATGTTAGTATTTCAAACACACGATCATATCTGGTTTTCTCGAAATGAAGAATTCAAGTTATGTGAAGTAAAATAGAAAGCCAAACAAATAAAAATGTGCAATGATGGGCAATCAGTCATAATTTGAAGGACATCTGCACTCCATGTCTATCTGGCTCAACTCACCAGAGTTATTTTCACACTTTATAAAGTGTTGATATGTCGACAGCCCCCGAGTGTTGATATTTACAGTCCATCTAGGTCAGCGTTGGATCCTTTACTCCTTGTGATAACACATTTTATTATTTAATTCAGATCAAAAATGTTTCTCACATTAACACCACTGAGTGTGAATGTGTAATTAGCTTTGCCAGATTGCATATTTATTTCTTAAACCACTTCAATTCCCAGTGGTAAATAAGGGGAAACCACCTCTTTGCATGCAGCTCTTTTCCTTTCTGCGTCTTCAAAGTTTAAACACATCATTTCACCGGTTATGCAGGGTTCACATTTTTACTTTCAACAAGTAGGGTCACCCTGGATGTGGCGTGCACAGGGCCTGACACCACTGAGGGGTGGCAGCGAGGAACTGTTGTCACAACATATTTCACTTTAAAAGGTCAATAAGCTGACAGTGTGCATACAGACTTAATGAAATGACAACATGTGCCTGTGACATCACTGCTGTAATAGCTTTCACGTCTCAATTGTGAAAACAAGACTTCATGATTCACGTCAATTAAAGGCCTAAACAAACTGTGCTGGCATGTAGCCATCGTTTAAAGTGGAGGTCAACAAAGGCAACAGATTAACAGAATATTAAGAGTGAAATGTTGTCTTAAAAGGGGTTGGTTTAGTTTTCAGTGCACATTTGAATGATTTTATGTTTAGAAATACCTGACGAGTGCCCAACATTAGTTGTAGCAGACGGCTGTTCTTTTTGTAAAGTGTAACATTTGTTATGAATTGGCATTTAACAAATAAGGGTCGAGATAAAGACTGAGAAAAGTGGTGCAGAGTCTGTCATGGTTAAAGTTTTCCCTTCTTAGTCATGGAGGCAGAGAGAGATGTACGATTATCTGACTCTCTAACAATATGGCGCTCAAAATGAAAGAAAGCAGGTTGAGTTGATCACTGGAAACCCACACTTCACTGTGACTCAGACTGCTGGCTATACAATACACTAAAACATGTTGATAGTTGTTATGTCCCCGGTCTAGGGAAACCACACATACGTATGGACAGCGAGATGGGACCCAATAGAAGGCACTCGATGCACCAGTCTTACAAGATGGCACCGCAGATGGCGGCTTCAGTTTGCTGGTGCACATTGTTCTGACACACTTGAATTAAAAAAATATATTTCGCATAATTTCAATCATCTTTTTTGATTTACATTTTCTAACAGTTAGGGTACTGCCATTTTTTTAATGTAATTGTCATGTTCTGAAAATCCAATTCTGACTCTGATGAATTTAAAATGTAGGATTTAAAAGATGCCAGAAGCATCTTTAAACCATAAACGTAATTAGAACAGTTGCAGCGTCAGGAGTGATGCTCAGTACAAATGTAGCTAGAGAATGAAAAGTGTCATTCTTGCTTTTGAGATGTCAGTACAGATGGGTTCAGTAGACAGCAGTGATTTAACTGCTTTGTTGTGCCTTAGTATTCATCTTTACCAAATCATTCCAGTTGGTTACATAAAATAATTTCTATAATTATGAACTTTAATATATTCCATTGGCAAAGTATTGCTGTTCTGCACAAAAGCCTTCCAAACACATGTTGCTGAAAGAATGGCGTTCTTCTTTTACATCACAGTTCTGCATGTAGTTTTAATTTTAAATCATTAGCCCTCCATGGTAGAGGCTACAACTGTCAAACATACATAATCCTTTACTACAGGCCTTTGAAATGAATCTATGGTACATGTGCATCAAAGAAAGGCCGTTCATTAATCACAATGGATTTAAGAAAAGAAAAAAGAAACCTAGCTTGTCTTTCGATGTCAGCTCATCTGTAAAACCCTAAAACGTAATGATGAATAAGTCAAAACGAATACTACACAGGGGGTCCTCCCTTTCCCACCTTTAAAAATGATAATCATGAATAGCAGAATTAGTTGTTGCTGACCTTTCTCCTGGGTCTTCCTTATAAGTTCTAAAATGCTTTGTAATGATGTGATAAAATACCAAACTTGGGGTCTTTCTACTTGACAGACTCTGTCATGTAGTAATGATCAGACTCTACACATACCATAATCAATTACAATCTCTGTCAGTACAATCCAGCAGGCCTGTCTTCTTTCCCACTGCTGGGGAAAAAATAAACTCACATCACAAGGAAAACGTGACGGGGCTCTTATGTAGCTGTTGAAAGCATCTTAAATAAATTACTTGCATTAGTAACGCAAAACGTTCAGTGTGGATAAGCTATTAAACATGACATACCCCCAGACATCTGAGGGCCTTTGGCAGCTGGAGCTCAACACATCTTGGAAGCTTTGAAGGACTCTTTGGGTCAAAGGAGGGATTATGTGTAAATTAAGAGATTGTTTCCTTGTCGCTGTTTCATTGTACTAACACATAATCATATACACTATGTAAACTGTATAGGTATCAAGGTTATCTAGTAGTTAAAAGATTGCTCCTGTCAGCCCCATTCATTTATCTGTGAGTTAAATGTTGAACCTGTTTATCTCTCACAGTATAGTAGAAACCCACGAGGGTCTAAATGTAAGCAAAATACTGCAAGATCAAAGATGGCTGTTATTCATGTTGTCATGATCTCATAATCTACAGCTTCAATCTGTGCCAAAACATTAAGGACAAATCCTGAAGAGCAAGACATGAGCCAAATATCTGTAAAAAGTTGGTTCCCATCAAACGTTTAGCCTCCTGGTTCGCTTTGTATCCATTGATTCAGAATTCTTTCACATGCACATTGCCTCATGTGAAAAGCTGCTTTTTTAAAAACTTGTAACTCATTTGTATAGTATGTTGCAGATTCTCCACAAGGGGAATATTTTTGGTTATTGTCCAACTTAACTTAACTTATGCTATCGATTGAACTATTAGCATCAACTAATAGCCACAGATGGAGATACAGTCTATCAATAACCCTTTTTAGATTGCAATCCAGCTAGCTCTCACATTTCTTGGCTCGAATTTACGTCACCAGCGCAATATGTTAGCTCCTGTTGGGCAAGTATTTCGTCTTCACTTCTGTACAAAGGAAGGAGACAGGACGCATTGTCCATATTCATCTAATGCTTAATACTCTACTGCACTCCAGAGGATATCATTGTCTCCACTAGCAGTGGTTATGACTTAAACCACAGATCAAGATTTTGCATCCACACCATAAAGATCATGAAACAGGATGCACTGGTGTAGATAATGCATGACGATATACGACTACCCCGCAGTAGCTGTGTAAAATGTTTTGCCTCAGACAACTTTTATTGTAAAATGCTACATACATAATAATGCATTAGTTATAGGAACCAGTTAATATGAGAGACACGACACACAAGGTAAACTTCCTGACTGTGAACTCTTAGAGTGCAGGTACTTTAAACTGATGTGGTTTTACTTAAAAAACATCTAAATGCAAAACGTTTGCTCGTTATTTTTTCTACATGGGATTAATATTACTTTTACTTTAATCAAGGATCTGATTACTTCCTCCAATCCTGCTATTTGATTGGAAAAATGAACACATTTATGCTGCACAGAATGGAATAACAGAAACAACTTTTCAGTCCTTTAAGAACTTTTGAAAGTAAGTCTGGATTCACCACTGTATTATTGTCATTCATGAGCTATTGCTTTGATAGAAATATTGTCCACATCCTCATTTGACCTGACCAGACGCATCAGATTAGTTTTTCTTTATAGATATTGCCTTTCCCCATCCCTCATAGCTGTTGAGTAGTTGTGTTGTGTGCCTGACAAGGCTTCAGGCTATTTGGAGGAGAGAGATAAGATGAACTCTATTGATCCTCGCAGGGAAATTGGGAACGCCTGGCGTTTCAAAGAAGAGATGAAATATTCCATGTGAAGTAGTCGGAATTACTGTCAGCATAATAATGGAGCTGCAGCCCATGTCTGCTCTTACTCACTCACCTGAACACTAATAGTTTCTGGTCTTCTTATTCATTAGCATTCTGTGTATTACTTTAAGGTGGAAAAAAAGTGGCAGAATAATCTAAAAAATCTGATGGTAATGATGACAGTAAAAAAGTCAAATTCTGGGAGTCAGTTATCATAAGCCTTGTTCACACTTTCCACAAAACTCTTGAAAAAGTCCTGTTTTCGGGGTGAGCTGCATGTGTGAACGCAAACAGCCACATTTTTCACTCTGACTTTATCCGTACTTCCTCCTCCCAGCCCCCGAGAATTTTTCTCTGCAGATAGTCTGAGTGAGCTGTGAGAACACAGCAGGATATAACCACAGAAGAATTCAGCTCGAGCGAGTAGGAGGGGTTGGTGATCTTTATTTTCTGCGATCGATTCATGACCATAGAGTTTATGCACGCGACTTGTGCAATCTCTGTGCAAACTTCTGCATTATGGTAAATGGTAAATTAACCTGTATAATGCTTTTCTAGTCTTCAGACTACACTGCAGGTCCCACCTACACATTCACACACTGATGGCTGAGGCTTCTATGTTAAGTGACCATCAGTATTAACTGATCCATTCATACACATTTACACCGCCGATTAAGCAGCAGGAGCAACTTGGGGTTAAGTGGTTGCCTAAGGACACATCAACATGTGACTGCAGGAGCTGGGGATCAACCCCAGCTTAGGTTGAGAGACGACCAACTCTACTACTGAGCCACAGCTGCCCCAACCCCACTACAGTTACCAGTATATTCTTCTCCGCTCTTTTTTGTTGATATTGTGATTCCGTCAAACCACACGTAGCATTGATATGAAGGCAAATATTATCATTATAGTGTTGTAGAGCAGACTGTGTTCCTTTATCCGCCACTTCCATGTCGTCATTTTAAAAAAAGAAGATATGCCTGCACACTTTCTTAAACACCAACAAATATAGTATTTTTTTAACTTTAACTAATGATTACTGGAAAAAGAACCAACTTCAATGTGTTCGTCCAAGACATGCCATAAACTGAAGGCTTACATAACCACCTTCCTGTATTAACACTAAAAAATGCTTCATCCATTCCATCCATCCATTGTCTTTCCTGCTTTTCCTGGTCGGGGTCGCGGGTGGACTGGAGCCGATCCCAGCTGTCATTGGGCAAGAGGCGGGATACACCCTGGACTGGTCGCCAGCCAATCACAGGGCTGACATATAGAGACAGACAACCAGCCACAGTCACATTCACACCTACAGGCAATTTAGAGTCACCAATGAACCTAAAGAGCACATCTTTGGACTGTGGGAGAAAGCCAGAGTACCCGGAGAGAACCCACAACATGCACGGGGAGAACATGCAAACTCCACACAGAGAGGCTCCTGTCAGACGGGGATTCAAACCAAGAACCTCCTCACTGTGAGGCAACAGTGCTTAACACTGCACTGCACCACCATGCAGCCCAAAATGCTTCATTGTTAACTAAATATAACATACTGTATAACTAAAAGCCTGTGTTTAATATACAATTTGAAATGCAAACAAGCCTTTGGAGACATTTAGGGACAACAGGTTAAATGGTTTGAGTATTAATGTGGCTCTACGTTTAAAAACTGTCCTAAACAATCAATAAGCTGTGGATTGGAGTATTGATTATGCCTGCTGGAGTTTAAAATCATTTTCTGCCTTGATACCACATAAGCTATTCTGTTTTATTTGTTCCATTTAGAGAAAAGTTGATAATATGTGTTGGAAGAGGGTTTGAGAATCAGCACCGTATAATGACCATTCTCCAGTGAATTGAACTGGGCATTTTGTAAAGGAAAGGAGGCACCATATTCCCCCTCTACTTAATAACAGTCTGATGTATTTGCTTACAAGGGTGTCACAGTACATCACATGGAAAGTAAATTAGCTTCATGTACTAAGAGAGGCACTTGGCTGTTGATGTCAGGAGATGTGGAAACACTTCCTGTAGCTGTGCTCATTATGTAAATGATACTGCTTCTCATTGAGAACTCAGCTGTTTGCTTATGTGGAACATCAGCAGAAGGATGTCATTGTCATAAAGTGTCGTTATGTTACCATCATCATCTGGAAAAGTTTAATATGATACACATTTACTTTTTAAATCACATCTGTACTTGTTTTTCTAACGCTCATTGCAGACAAACTTTTTAATTAGATTTTATAACAAAAAATAGTTTACGAAGCAAAATAACAGATGGACTTTCACTTCAACTAATCTAGCACGGTATCTTCCAAGTAGGAGGTTAGCCTTTATATACAGTATTTAAAGGTTTACCTCCGACTTGCTGCCACTGCGACCAAACCTCGGTTAAGCAGAAGAAAATGGATGGATGGATGGATGGATGGATGGTTAATTTACCCAGGATAATGAAATGCATGTTTCATTTCAATTGTCACAGGTGATATTATTGGATGACCTCTGTCTTTGGTCAATGTTTTTCATGTAATTTGCAGTGAAATTTGACATTTCACATCACAGACATGGTGGATTTGCAGAGGATTAGATCAATCTTGATAGAGCGAAGCAAGGCTAGTATTTCATCAAACTTATCTCCCTGGAAAATCAATTTGGCCAGATTGGAGCTTCAGCCCGAGTACACAAGACATCACAAACAAAACAATGAGATAACGATCTCACAGTTTCACCAAATTAAAAAAAGTCACTTCAGACTTAATTAACTTCTAAATTTGAATTTCTTATATATATTTTTTCATAGATTTTGGACCTTTTTGTCCTTGGGTAAATGTTTCTGTTACACATCAATACTTATTCACACATTGTCAATTCTTACATTAGCACAAAGCCCACTGCATGCTTGAACATGCATGAGTTTGTATTATGAAATTCTTCGTTTATATATTTTCTATTTTTGCAGCGTTTGATTCTCCTTCCTCCTTTAATGGCCTGCAGTCTGATGGTCCAGCTGTCCGTCTCCAATACAGCCTCAATAGTCAAATTAAATTAAAAGTGTATCAAAGAAAGATAGCCTAGTGGTTACTGTATGTCGCGTGCACAATGTACAGAGGCTATAGTCCTCACCCAGCGACCATGGGTTCAAATCTGACCTCGGCTCTTTGCTGCATGTCATCCCCCACTATCATCTCCCAACATTTCCTGTCTCTCTTCAGCTGTTCTATCTAATAAAGGCAAAAGGCCCAGAAACATAACTATAAGAAGAAAGTAGGAATACGATCTAAAGATTTTGTGTCATTAGATGAATCTTTTTCTATTTCAGTCATATTGAAGGAAACAAAAAAAGCTAATTGTGATAGAATGAAACATTAGAGAAGTTTATTATCAACCAGACTAAAGGATGCCTCAGGCAAAAACTAAAAAATCTTAATAAAGGAATACTTATGTTTCCAAGATATTGCTCTTTTCTAAAACACAGCAGTGTCTGTCAGGTCTATAGCTATTTTCTGATGTCTTGACTGGGCGCTGTGATGTCAAGACAATTTGAAATAGCATTTCCTGTGTTGCTGCAAAGTTATTTTTTTTAATAAAATAAGAAACAAAACGAAACAACAAAACCCTAAAATGTTATCTTTGTCCAAACATCTGAGAGAAATATGTGAAGTCGCAGCATCCATCAGTCCTGAGGCACTTGGATGTATTTCTGTACAAAAAACAGACCATCCAATTTATAATGTCACAGCAGAATATCACAGAAAACTGGTCACTTGTCTGGAGGCTGAGGGGCCAGAAATCAATATCCAGTCAGGCTGTGTGGAATAAAAGCAACTCTGCTAAGTGACAGCATGACACCGTTCCCCTGAACACATGCACCTCTCTCAAACAAGTTTCTATGATTCGGGTTCAGCTCCAGTATCCATGAAACTGCACACAGAGAAAATTTGGTATTATGTGCAAAACAATGAAGAGAGTGACACAAATTTAATCCCACTTGTAGAAGAAACTCAAAGACTTATGCATAAATGTAGGAGCTGCCAGCAGGTGGCTGAGTTGGCCCGACAGACATCCCACACACTGCAAATGAGGAAGTATAAATTTTCACTTCAACTTGCCACAAAGCTCAGAGAGAGGCATCTCTGCGATGACGGGGGTAACTTTGTGGCTGATTGTTACCTCGCTTTCACTGCAGAGGAGAGGGTCGATATGATTCAGGGTTCTGAGACACCTTGTAAGATGCAGCAGTATGTATGAATCTGGATCATCAAAGCCCCTCACTAAGATCAGACTGTCTGCTCTGCAGGCAGAGTTCCTACTGCGTGAATGAGGACATTTGACTATACATTTCAGTAAGCATTCAATTGGTGATTTGGAATGAAAAAGATGCCTTGACATTGAGGTTAGAGCTAGATAAAAGTATAAAGCATGGGTTTAGGTTTTATTTAAGAATTGTTTTAACAGCATTTGGTCTTCACTCTATTCCAAGGTGTAGTAAGGGCTTGTTTTAAATTGAAATATAGACATTTCATTTCTGTCAAAATATCCCTTATATTTAACCCATGTGTCTATTAGCTAACTTATCACAAACTCAAGGGCTGACCGTGTGTTAAGACGTTTCTAGTTGAGCAGTAGTCGTCAGTTTGACACAATCGTTTGCTAGTCTAGTACTAGGACGAATGTGCAACATTTTGCACATAAATACAGCAGAAATCAAGTAAATCCTCTGTAAATATCTCTCTGAATCATGACTGTCTACAGTGAGTGAGAAGCTCGAGTCTCGCCCACAGGAGCTGTGTTTACGTCAGGTTTACATGAACGTGACGGCCGGTTCTTCCTCTTGCATATTAAAGCTGTTTTAGTCAAGTGCTACAGAAAAGTATAATAATATACTCACTGCTTATTTTAATGTCACGTAAACGTATCACGGTCATTCTGTGTCAATTACATGCAAAGTGAAGCGACGAGCTAACTACAGTGCGCTAACATTAGCCTGCTAACAACAATGCAGGCTACAGGCAATTGCAGCTCGAGCCAAGGACAATTTTGTCCACCGCTTGCACTTCGGTGTGTCGCTGAAGGAGAGCGGTGGTGTGGCCAAACAACAGTTTGTTATGGTGTCATGCTCAAGGGCGACATCTACTGGATCAATAAGTTGAACATCCTTCCTTTAGGCTAAATTTGTTCCAGCTCTGATAAAGTATGTTAAAAGAACAAGACGATAACAACAAAACTGTAATAGTAAGTCTTGAAAATGTAATTTAACATTGTAGGCACAAAGTCAGACTACTGCTAACCACAATAAAATAATAAAAGGGGTAGGCTACATTTAAATATGTCAGAAAGTGTTGCAAGCAGACCTGAGGCTGCAGCTTTCTGTAGGCTGATTCAGTTAGCTTTAGTAAGGAGCTGCTAACTGGCTACCAAGTAAAAGTTATTTATTCATGCAGAGCAGCACATACATAACAGCACCCTTTTCACAACAGCTATAACTAAACCTGAGCTTACTTGGACACCTTCTCCTGACTTTAACTTAAAGAATGGAAATCATACCCTTCCATGTGTCTGCAGTACATCCTCTCACGAGGGGTTGGACAACATATTGATCCAGAAATACATTGTTGGACTTGTGTGATATAATTATTGAATCACTGGTGCCAAGAATCGATATTTTAATCAGAAATAAAATGAGGCACTGTAAACAGATCTACCCGTCAGTGTGACTCTCCGCGTCACTACTTGATGACTTCTCAAAGGGTGCTCATGACAGGAATGAGGATAACGTGAACGGGAGTTAACTGGCCAAGGAAGAAGCTGACAGTGGGACAAAAGTGGAAGAAGAAGAAGGCAGGATTAAGCCTGTGATACCAACCCCTACCTCCCACATTTCTGCCAAATTAAACAATCCCACTGCTCTGCCTAACCAATGAAAACTTGGCTGACTACGACTCTTTTTGTGAACTAACTTTGGATCGACTCTTAAGGCTCAGCCCTAAAAATGTCCAACTTATATTGATTAGAGCAAGTAGAACTGCATGTATCTGCAGTTTTTGCTGCCTTGATATGTATGGAAAAGCTGTACAAAAAGGGAATAAGAGCATCTTTCATCTCAGAAATCTGTATCCATGGGCTTTGGGATAACTCAGGCTGTGGTAGTTTATGTTCTATCTTAGCTGCCTTGGATAGATACAGTGAAAGGAGTTTGTTCCCGTCTGATTGTTACATACAAAGCTGCACAGAAAATTAATTGCAAAGCTAGAAACTTGACTGTGACAGCATCCCAGGAGTTTTATGTGTATGAAGGAACGTTTTGGAGCTGCTAAATGTGGGAGATATTTTGAACAATTCATTATAAATGAAGCATCCCCTCGGCTGTACATGCAGTGCAGCGATAGATTAGAGACTTCTATCTATGTCTGCTGAAACTGTATTGTTAGGAAATGGTTTATAGTTTCAAACTAATTGGACAATCCAAGGCTATGAGAATAATGTATGGGAATTCTTAAAGTGGGAAATATTACCTGTAAATAAAATAAGATTGCTGTATTGGCTGTGTCTCAGACGGTAATTTGTCTTTTTCTTTATTACAGCACATTGGCAGTGTTGGGAGGAAATGCAGATTGAATACGAGCCGCCCCTGCAGGGCTCCCAGAAGAAACACACCCTGTTGTGAGTGTGAGATACTGAAGCTACACACTCTGCTTTCACGCTTACCTGCCACTCCAGATTTCCTTACAGACAAGCTACGCAGGATTACTGTACTTCATGATTTGAATATTCTCTAAATAGGCTTTTTCCTCTAACAGACTATGTTAGATTAACTCACTGTGATGATGTACATACTCTCTGCTCATGGAAGACCTTGTGTTTGTTCTCATGCAGGGATTTAATATGGCCTCACTATATTTGGCAGTTCTCTCGCTTAGGGTTTTCAGTTCTAATTAAAACAACACATTACAACGTTACTCACCCTAACGTCATCTCTTGCATAAGCTGCCCATGCTGATAATGAATTAACAAAAAACAGAGCCAGAAAACATTTCCAGCACAGCATCCTCTGCTACAGATGAACTTTGACATTAATTGACTGACTTGAATAATTAGAAGTAGCCACTCTGACGTCATCCGCAACAAACCCTGGAAAGCATACATTTCGTCATTTTTACAATGCCATCAATTTTTACTGAATATGTCTCTGTCCTGGTTGACAGGCTGAGGTGGTTTTTACCATTCCTACTCTTACTGGGACTTAGTGGGATTGCAGAATGATTGGCTACCAGTGATTAAGACCATCAACACAATACTGAGGTAAATCAGAGAAGTATCATTTTCCTGTCTGGTTTCGTACAATCTGATGTCATTTACAACTAATGACATCGCCCCCTACTGGCCATTACAAAGACTGCAGGTTTAAGGCACTTTGACATTGGCTTCACTTTTAAACCAGAGGCTATGTCCACTTCTTGAATACAGTTTATCAGCATACTCTATTTCTCAAAAACACTTTCCCCCTCCCCCCAAATCTACTGGTCTATAATCATTACAGCTCAAGGCGTCTTAATTCCTTTTACTTACAACTCTGTCACTCAAAAGAACTCCTTCTGTAACTAACAAACCCAAAACCTGGAGCAAAGAAATCACTCGCCAAACATTGGATTGTGGAGAACACTTCTCTCAAAAAGTTTGTGCTACTACAGAGCTGTACTTCATAGAGCACTTTTATCCAAATTAGACCAAGATGCACGTCATACACAAGCATGTAAAGATAAAATGTTAACTTTTAGGTGTTTATAAAACGATGCACTGAATTCCTCAGTGTGTACTAAACTCACTGAGAAAACTGAGTTCTTTTGGTTTTGGAGCCCAACCCTTAAGTTCCTACATGTACCAGGATACATTTTTCTTAAGCATTTGCACCCCGACCTAGCTCAGCTGAATTGCCTTTACTCATATGTATTAAGGTCAACTACAATACTGTACAAAACAACCTGCCTCATTAGATCCTCTGCATGCAGATTTTTGCACCCTTTTTTTGCAGAAAATGTAGTTTTACTGCAAGTTTGCAATAAAGGAAAAGACTACAACACCAAGTGTACTAGCTAATTGTTCTGTTAGACCAGCAGATATTTCAGTTGCTAATAGCTACACCCCGGGGAGGCAAACAACTTTAACCTTCTTTCTTATATTGTAATTAACTATAGGTTAGAGTGAGAGAGAGAAGGTTTGAGAAAAAATTACCCTTTCAAGAATTTTTCATTAAGTAGATATCCAAGATAGATTTACCTTAATTTTGTTTCCTCCAGCAATGACTTTAGCACTGCTCTCATTCAGTGCTGCAGGACACAAATGCAGTGCTTTCACATTTGGAACAAGCTCCCTGGTAATGCCATAAGGCAGATACTGACTCAGTATTTTAGCTTGAACTCAGGACTAATTTAATTAATGCAGCTCACAATAAAGTGTGGTTCTATGACTGGCACAAAACCATGTTCTCTCATCTTTAGCTGCTCAATAGAAAAAGATCAGAATCATCGTAAGCAGCAGATTTTTAAAGGAAGGTGCTATTAGCTGGTTGATAAAAAAATAAGCGATGTGAATTCATTCACTCATGAGATTTTGACACTGACTGAAAAGAGGATACAGTTCCACAATCATTTAACCCATTGGGTAACCCTGAGCCACATTCAATCAAACGCTAAGCTGTCCAAAGAAATGCTGGGCCTGTGTTTCTACCGTAGAGAGTTCTTCGATCAGAGCGTGTTTCAGTGCTGGAAATGATGTGAAATGAGCATGATGTTAGACATTTCAAGAACATGACCACTGCCCACCGACAAGTGAGGGAAACCCAAAAGACGTACATGAAAGAGAAACAGGTCTGACACTGAACCAGTAGGGTGCATGGGTAGTCAGAAACACAGTTTATCCATCTGTGAAACCAACCAGGGACATTTTCACACATCCGAAACCATAACCATAACCTAACCTAACCCATTCAAAGCTTGAGTTTCCTTATCATTGCCTTGATCATCACTTGTTTTCATGTATAGGGAAGCTGTTGATTAACTTATCATTAGCTCTGGGTAGTTTTAGTAATTTCTGTTGATTTAGGCACGTTGTTTTCTACTTTAATATATCTTTATTTCCTGGTTCCTTGCTGCCAGATGTTGAAAACAGTCTGGGGAACAGTGCTCTCATCTGGGTATAATCTCTAATGTTTAACAGCAATAACAGAATCATACTTTTCTTGTCTCTTGGTTTTTTAGGGGGCTCATCTAGTTTATGTTTGTGAGATTCTTGTGCTACTTCCACATTGTGTGCCATGTTTGCATATTGCCATGGCAACCTAAGACACACGGACTTGTTGTACTGATTTTATTTGCATCTCAATGAGGTGCCCATACCATCCCAGTGTCTGGTGTTCAGTGAAGAGAGTCTGAAGGACCTGGATAGAGTGTTTCTGTTTGTTCTGCAAGCATACGCATATACCTGTATATGGTGAAAAAATCAAAATCTTATTACCTGAACATTTTGTTTTGCTGTTTTGCGTGGGTCCACTACTTTAGACTATTTATAAACAAATTAGTGCCAAGCTGTGTTGTGCAACCATTGAGGTGGAATAAAGACAGTGACATCCGCTATCTACTCCTGGCCTCCCAACATATGGGAAGACACAGGGAGTAGATCTTTAGATTTTCATATAATCCCATGATGGAGTAACACAATGACAATACGATTTTCAATCGAACCATATAATTTGATTTAGGGTTCAAGCTCATTTCACAATAATTTTGTTTGTTTTCTTTTGGTGCTAAGGTCCCAAAACAAAAATGTCTGCATTGGTTTGAGTCGCAGCTATCCGTTACACATGCCTTGTGCTGGCCAAACATTTTAAAGTTCAGGTTTGCCAAAACTAAATTCACTGACAAGCAGGAAAAAAAACAACTTTCATAAACATTATTAATCTCTGAGGGGAAGTTCTAGTTTACACTCCGGTATTGAGAGACAAGCTATACTCACATAAAGGCCTGAAATACACTCATGTACAAAGAGGATCTTCAGACATGCCTCAATGGAGAGATGTCAGAGTGAGGGGGCTGCACACAGGGGGTGCCCCGAGCAGCTCGGGGGTTCAGTGCCTTGCAGTGCTGAGACCCTCTAGCAATCATACCAATCCCCAATACTTTGGTCCATACCGGGACTTGAAAGAGCAACCCTCTGGTTCCCTAACCAATCCCTACAGACTAAGTTACTGCCGCCACTGGATGTCCCATGGATACAATGAAATAATAAAGTCTCTGAAAATCAAGCAGTCTTCGCAAGAAATTTGTTATTGGATTTCACATCGTCTATTTAGTTACTGCAACATTCAAGCAAGGGCAGGACATAGACATTGATTTATTTTTAAGGGGCTAAGCATTCAACCATTACATAAAATCAAAGTTAGGACTACTTTACATTTTGACAGTCAATGTAGCACATATAGAGTTAAAAATATAGAAAAGTAAGCTATACATGTGCACTGTCCCAACATTTTTCAGAACTTTAGTTCGATGGCAATGACAGATTAGACCTTCTCTCTTTAAAAAAAAAAAAAAACGCTGTCACTCTCACTGGATGCCAACTACACCATCGCTCTTGCGTTACAAGTCGGGTTTGCTGTCTCTTCTATGTGAGCACAAACGACCAGGCTGTACATCACCTGTCGGTTCTGTGCAAAATGTGACATCACCTGCCATCACCTGTCTCTTCCCATTTTACTTAGACATCCATTTTTTTGCCTGTTAACTTATACTCTTGATGTATGTCAGTGATCATATAAGTGGAGGATTCCTGGTCGGGGTCTCAATGGAGTTAAGGACCTCCTTGTGTTGAAGCCGTTTCTGAGAAATGTTCCGATTGATGCGAAACATAGGACATTTATTTTTCAAGGCCTCTCCAGAAAGCTTAGCAATTATTTTCAAATGAATTTTTTTTTAATAAGACTAAATGTGCCTGCATTTACAGCCACAAAGAGTCACAGAGGAAGTTTAATGCCTTATACACACTTTAAGTACACACCGCCCTTTGAAATTAGCACTTGCTTTTCTCATTTCATCTGTGCATGTGTGTTTTATTACTCTTTGAACTTCAAATAACAAAAAGAGAAAAAACTGAACTGAAATTATATCAAAAGTCAACCATCAAATCAGCACCTTTAAGGTCGGATCTGTGGTATTTAATTAAGAAAAGAAAAAAAAGAAGTTTATAATTGGATAGACTAAGATTCTATTTACCTCAGTGGTTGCATCTGCTTTGTCTTTGTTTAGGTCAACTCACATATCGATGTTGTTTCCATTCTCTCCCTGCTTCAGTTTGCTGTCACTTTTTCCCAGCATGATTATCACAGAGAGATCCGGTAAACACCCTGTCTGTTGCATGGTGTTTTGTGGACGTTTAAAAGGTGAAAAGACATCAGGAAGACATGAAAGAAGGACAATGTCGGAAAACCGTTTTACACTATAAGAAACATGAGCATGAGCAGCAAGGAGCGGCGTGTGTGGAAACGATGTCAATTACAATGCTCTGTGAGAAACTGATGAATGCCAGCAGGATCCAAGTCTGTCTGTAAATCACTCTCCCTCAAAATACTCATAATCAGTCCTGAAAGAATATCGTTGATGATGACTTCACAGTGATTTGTGGCCGCA